>PITA01004385.1:0-124239 GCA_004023965.1 Spilogale gracilis
TTTTTTTTAAAGATTTTATTTATTTGACAGAGAGAAACACAGCTAGAGAGGGAACACGAGCAGGGGGATTGAGAGAGGGAGAAGCAGGCTTCCCGCCGAGCAGGAAGCCCGATGTGGGGCTCGATCCCGGGTCTCCGGGATCATGACCTGAGCCGAAGGCAGTGGCTTAACCAACTGAGCCACCCAGGCGCCGCCTGCTCAGTATAATTCTTAACCAGATATCTAAACTGATTCCACGTTCTGTTATTGCTTTTGTTTATGTTACAATTAGCAGCAAATATTTAGAAAAGTCCTACAATTTTACATAGGATCTACAATAACACCTTTTCTATAATCCAAATTTGCTACATAAAATAGTCATGCTGTACTGCTCTTTGAATACTTACAAACTGAATCTTGTGTGACTACTTAACAAATTATCCAAAGAATGTTGGAAAGCAGAAAAGATATAAGAGAAAAAAAAAACAAAAACAAAAATGAACTAATGAGTAAAAGAGTGAGAATCTGTTCTGGACTGAATGTTTGTGTCCTCTTCAAATTTTATATTGGGATCCTAACCCTTAATGTGGTGGTATTAGAAGGTACTAGGTGGTATTAGGAGGTGAGACCTTTATGAAGTGATTAGGTCCTGAGGGTGGGGCCCTCTGGAATGGGGTTGTTGTTCTTATAAAATAGACGTTGGAGAGTTCTCTTGATTCTTCTCTCATATTGAGGATACAGTGAGAAGGTGGCCATCTGTGAATGAGGAAGTAGGCTCTCATCAGACACCATAACTTCTGGTGTCTTGGTCTTGACCTTCCCAGCCTCTAGGACTATAAGAAATAAATGTTCATTGTTTAAGGCACCCAGTCTGTGGGATGTGTGTGTGTGTGTGTGACAGTTCAGTCTACGACAGGGCCTATGATAGAAGAAGAATGCTTTACATATTCTGTGTTTAGAGCATACCACTCCTACCCCCGCCCCCACCCAAGTTTCTGATGGAGAGAATATATATGCATAGATTGGATCTACTCCAGTTATAAATGAGCACCAATTTTATCTGTCTGTGAAGTTCTCTATAATGCCAATGCTTGGTTCTCTGCTGCAGGGGACATTAGGGAATATGACTCTGGAGCTGAAGGGCAACCACTAGCCTCCCATGCTAAGTTTAGAATTTAAGACCTCCACGCTGAGTGTACCTTCTTGGAAGAGCACACCTTTGCTATGGAAACCATGCCCTGGCCATTGCCCAGAAGGGCCTCAACACTGGGATTTGGAAACAGATGACCCAAAGCATGGCAGCCCCAGAAGAGCAGGCAGGAAGTGCCCGCTGCACCTGAGTTAAGGCAGTTGAAGAAAGGTCAAATGGGGCTTGGTCCCTGCTATTGAAGAACAGTCATTTGTGCTACTCAGAAAAAGTGACTTAATGGACATCAGTATCTGACCCACCAGATTCATTTTCTTCTCTTCTCCCTCCTCACTTGGACTGGAGAAAGGGAGGGTATGAAATAGGTCAAATTACTTGACTTCATAAGAAAAAGAGATAATGAGGACACAGCAGAGAGAAGAAAGAAAGTACTAGGCACAGAAAAAGTCGATAAATTGTATTAGAGATTAGGTAAGATTGGGTATTTTGAACAGCTTTTTTACATACTAAGTTATATATAATTACAACTGAAGGTATATTACATGTAAGTCATGTCATCAGTGTACGGTTCTGTCCTTCCCTCCAACCAGTTCTTCCCCTTCGCTCTCGCTGCAAATCACACTATTAAAAATTAGAAGATGGAAAACACCTGTGAGGTCATAGGTTGTCCTTTCTCTTGAGCAGTGTTAAGGAAAACCAGTGTTTTCCTCAGTATTTTGTAAAAGTGATTTTCTATCTTCCCACGCTGGCATGCACAAAGGTCTGCCTTGCTGGTTGGTTTTGCACAGAGACAGATTTTAAACACACTGGGGGAAAGCAGCTCTTGCTAAATGTTTTATAACGTGTCAGGAAACCTTTATCAAACATTTAATCCAAAACCTGGCTTTGAACCACGGAGGCATACAATTCCGTAATTAATTTTTTTTACCTTCTTTTGCTAATCGCTGATAAAAAGCTTAATTCTATTAACAACTCGACTTGACAAATTGCACTGCTCAGTGGAAGCGTTTAGAAATTAATTATGCATTTTATTGCATTAGATTGGATAAACAGGGAAGCACCAGCAAGAAAAAGGAAAACTGGGGCAGAAGGAAAATGGTCACAAATATAAACAATCCACTGGTGTCTGATCCTTTCCATTGTGACTCAGTGTGTCACTTAAAAAATTAAATAAAATAAACACACAACCTTCTTGCAGGCACCTCCTACTTAAGTATTGTTTCTCCTGTAGGCCATATTAGTAATACAAATTTCTTATTCTTTTTCCTGAAAACATACAGTTTTGCCTCCAAACCCCAAGCTGACTTGGGTTCCTAAGGGGACTTCTCATCTAATTGTCATGGAAGCTCAATCCTCCCCCTTCTTAGATTCTTCAGCTTCTCGTTTTAGGAATCTCAGAGCCTGGCCTTCAGGGATTTAACTAAGAGTAGCAAATTGTAACAGTAGGTGTAATATTGTAGCACCGAAGTATTAAAAAACTAGGAGAAAGATTAAATTGGCTTCCAGTTCACTTCTTTAGTTAAAGTTAAGTGCTCAAGCAGTCAAAAGACCATATGTAATTTTTATGGCTCTCTTGTCTATAAATATACATGTTTCAAAGTGGCTGTTGAAAGAGACTTCTGGCACGTAATCAAATTGTGCTAGCATGTGGACTTCTACACTATGTCTGTGCTAACCAAAGACTTACCCAGTAGCAAACTTGTCAGTAAATTCATGTTTAAAGCATCATACTCTTTCTCTCTGGTACTCCTTTGCATCTCTCTGGCTGATCTTTCTTTTCTTAACTTATGTGCTAAAACAAGATTATGCTTTGAGATTTTTTTCTAAAATCGAATGCACTCAATTATTCTTTTTTTTTTTTCATTTTTCATTTCAGAATTGTTATGTCAGGACATAAAATGTTATTGAAATGAATATCACCATCAGTGATGGTGAGCCAATTGGGAGAAAAAGGTCTTGCCTATAAAAATCCAGAACTGTTCTTTGAAATGAGATGGAAGTATAGATAAAATGTCATATCACAAAGAGCACAGGAGAAAGGTGCTTTTCTGATGTCCAACTTCAGTAACTGATAAAGAGGCCCCCTCCAATCTGAAGAAGGATCAGCGTAAATTTCTTTTCAGAAATCCTCTCCTGGGAAACAGATGAGAGATTGAGAGACTGGCCAATACCCAATGCAAAAGTGGATATTCTTGGCAGATTTGTAAGTTTTTAACCAGTGAAGTTTATAGAAAAATGCATTATAGAATGATTTTTGAGTTCTGGGAAATGTCTTGGGAAATAGTTCCAATCACTAGAATTTTTTCTAAAGAGATGAAACTAATGAGTTCATCCACTACACAGATTGTGATCAGAGTTTCATATAAAGCTGCATGCTAGCTTTTTTCTAAGTCTTGGTTAAGTCAGTAGCACTTGCTTCAAGTTTGAGTCTCAACAGGATCTGTCTGTGACGTTGTTGAGAAAAGAAGGTGTTAACAGAGGAACTGATTTTATTTATTCATAGAAGGCAGAAATGGAGTAAACCAGACTAACAGTCATCTCTACCACGGGATGTTGGGGCCCCTCTTTTAATCTCTGTTTTAAATAGTCTCTTCCCTTCTCATTCTTGGTCTGGCCCCATTATGCCATTGTTCTTTTCTGAAATGCAATTAGGAAGTAGTGAGTGAAATCTGTGTAAATCTATTTGTTGCATGGATGAATATGAGAACTGTCAAATCCAGATCTGATGTTTAGACAGACTGTTGGTTAGGATAGAGAAGCTTGTATCATCAATGGATAATTTTTTACCTTCTTCTTTTATGTGATGGCAAAGCGTTTTGGATACTATGAGATATATTATGGTCTCTGTCCTCAGAGAATATTGCATGTGTATACAAGGTGTGTTAACAGAGAAACTACTCTATAGGCTATCATATTAAATATCCCCAGTGAAGGATGTGTACAGTCAGTGCTACTAGACTTTAGAGGATTTGGGCCCATCCCGGAATTCTAGGGAAAGGCAGTAATGGGAAGAAGCCCATGATATTTAAATTTGGAAGAACTTGATGATTTGAAAATGATGTATGCACTTGCAAAATGTTATGATGATTGGAGATGAGGATGATCTTGCTCAGCCCTTTTGAGAAAGAGCCTTACAGGCTCTTTAATCCTACCAGTTCATTCTGGCTTCTTGGCATTGCCCTCCACTCTTAAATTTTAAACTCTGTTTTATTCATTTATTTTCTTTTTCCACTGTAAAACTTTGAGTTCACTGAAGCACAGCAGCTGCTAATGTCCAATGTACAACAACAAATGAGAAATTTCCGTACTTCTAAAAGGAATACACACAGGTCTTCCTGCAGACTAGCTTCAGCTATATGAACAACAAAGAGAAATCTTAAGGTTTATTACACATAATGTTATCTAGTGCTCTCTTTTTCCCTTGCTTCTGCAGTCTTATTTTGGGCTGCTGTGAATTGTCATCTGCAAAGATATGTGAAAGATAAAAGACAAATAATAGTAATAAAAACATGCTGTATGTATTACATATATGCAATGTTCTAGAAAAAAATGTGTTTCTCCAGGGAGTTTAGCTGATGTTTACAACCACCACAGAAACTCTTTGTTCAGAGATTGGATCTTGCTAATGGAAAATACCACCTCCCGTTTTCTGTCTTTCCATGGATGGCATCTGATTACTGAAAATCACGTTATATGGCTGGTTGGTATGTGCAGATTGTGAAGGGTGTTTTATTTCTGTATTTGTTCAATTTGCAAAATATATACACTTTTGAGATTCCTTTGCAATAGTAATATATCAAGAAGATCCCGAGCTCTCTCTTTAGGAAGGAAGAGGAAGGTGGGGGGGGGGGCAGTGCCTGGGTGGCTCAGTCATTGGGTGGCTGCCTTCAGTTCAGGTCATGATCCCAGAGGTCCCGGTTCAAGCCTGGCATCAAGCTTCCCACTCAGCGGGAAGCCTGCTTCTCTCCTTCTCACTCCTCCTGCTTGTGTTCCCTCTCTAGCTGTGTTTTTCTCTGTCAAATAAATAACATCTTTAAAAAAAAAAAAAGAATGAAAGAAAGAGGAGGGGAAGGGCGAGGCTGTGTGCTGTGCTCCATAGCTCTGATAATTCTCCAAATCTGGAATAGTTCTGGGACAACCAGTTTGGCTGAAGATCATCTTGATCCAAAAATTCCAGAAAGGAATAGACTTACTCGGAATTTAGTGGGCTCCCCCCACACCCCATTGGTCAGGGCACTGCAGACCAAAGAGGCTCTTTACATCTCCAGCTCACTGGAGTCAGCCCCTAATTCTTAATGATGGATGTTAGGGAACTGGCCTTCTTGGAGGCTGTTACAAATCAGAAAGAAATCCCTTAAGGTTAACTTTATGGTGACATTTGTGAAATCAAGTAGACATGTATTGCAGAAAAGTGTTCTTTGAATTATTCACATTCATAATGCTAAAATATTTTCCTCGCAGAGAAAATACAAGGCAGGTCTTGAGAATGTTCAGCTACTTAGAGTCATAGGGACTGATGATTGCAGGTGCCTCTAGAGGTTTTTCGGATGAGCCAGCCACCTACTATTTCTAGAGTACACCCTCTGGTTTTCCCCCCACAGATTATTGAGGGAAGTGGCATGGAAAAACAACATTGATGAAATTCTTTAATCACTCCAAAGACTGAAAAAGAATCTTCACCTTGCAGGTCACAGGTTACCTAAAGCCACTTCCCTTATAGCTAACTTTTAAGTGGATGGATTGAAAAAAATCTCTTTTGTCTGTATTTATCTCGTGAGGGTTTCTTCTTGGTGTGAGACTACTAGGCTCTTTCTCTCTCTAGCATATCCGAATTGTTTCTAGCGGAAGAAGAATGCTCTACAAACTGCCCTAACCTTCTAAATGTGTACTATTGGGATGGCCCTCACATTTGTCTCTTTGTGTTTACAGACTGCATGTACCTTTGTAGACACTTGGCTTAGGATTGGCTATGTATACAGAGGCTCCCCAAACCCCCATGTGTTTAAGAACAATGAATGTAAATGTTCCTAGCCAGCAGTGAGAGGAACAGAGACACTCCTAACAAGAGCTGACACGAGGAGAAATACTGACTTTTTGTCTCTCTTGTATGTTAAACAATTCATGAGGTTTGGGGTTGAGTGAGACATTTAATAAACATTGGCCTCTTGGGCTGCCTACAGCTGGTGATTTGTCACTATTGGTCACATGCATGAGAAGCAGAATGAGTCTTTCAGCTTTGAGGACTTAAGGCTTAACAAATAGCGCTCTTTACCATCCATTTAGATTTGAAGTCACAACCTGATTCAAGTGATAAGCCCTGAATTTTGGTCCATCTAAAAAGTAAGGCTTTTATGAAATGAAATTAAGGTGTTTGCAAATTAAAATCTTCCATAGGATCTTAGCACTGGAATTGTTTTTTAAAAGATGTCATTCAACCTCAGCTCCTATCCCATTACAGCAGTCCCTTCGAGGAATGGGTCAGCTATCTATTCTTGCTGAAATACGTTTGCTTGACCTAGTTCAGTTTCTTTAGAGGAGCTGCCCTCTACAGTCTAGATATGGAAGAAGTGACCCACCAGATTCGAACTATCTTACCTCACCTATATATGTATTTGTGACCTCTTTTTTGCTAATGAATTCACCTTTTTTCAATGTGATTAACCTTATGGGTAAAGCACCTGCTGGGTGGTTTTGGCCCTCATGACCGACTTCTATTAGAAAGGTTTTCTTAGTAGTAAGTAAGGTGTTGCTGTTCTTTCCTATCTCTAACTTTTATACTAATCAAGCCATCTGCAGAATATTAACATAAGTTTTGTGGCTGAATTAGTAATGTTAGATTAGGGAATTTATGAAATTCTAATGGAGATTTCATCAGAAAAATCGTAAGTCAAATACAGGCTCAAGTCAGATGTTTCTACCTTAAATTAATAATAATTTGCTCCAGCAGAATATTGCTGCCGCTGCTCTGTGTGAATGGCAGGGATGTGTTTTATAAAAAGGCAAACTGTTGCTTGAGGCAGCATGTCTTTGCAAGGGGGCAGCATGTCTTAGCAAGTAGGGGTCTGAACACAAGGCAACAAGATGAAGGTGGGCACATGGACAGCTGACCTTTTACTCCTGGAGAGAATGCCACCTAAAGAATGATCCGATCATCTTTTCTCTGCTTGCATATTTTGTTCCACCTCTAAGAAGGAGGTGGGCACATGGACAACAGCGATTCCTTTTCCTTTTTTTTTTTTTTCCTTTTATAGCTTCTTTATTTTCTTTTCTTCATACAATTTTGAACATCTGAAGGAGAACATAGGAGATATGTGTTCCACTGTGGGTAATAATTCATGTTTAATTTCTGTACAGATAGGGTTCTTTCTTGGATATATTTTTTAATAAGGATGAATTGAAAAATGAACGGATAGACTGCTTGGGTGTCTCAGTCCGTTAAGTGTCTGCCTTTAGCCCAGGTTATGATCTCAGGATCCTAGGATCGAATCCCACGTCAGACTCTGCTCGGTGGGGAGTCTGCTTCTCTCTCTTCTTTTGCCACTCCCCCTGATTCATGCCCTCTCTCTTTTTGTGTTTGTCTCAAATAAATAAGATCTTAAAAAAAAAAAGAAAAATGAATGGGAGCCAGGGTGAAGGAAACAGCCCTTATAAAGGGAAGTGTAGGGACACGTGGGTGGGCCAGTCAGTAAAGCATCCAACTCTTGATTTTGACTCAGGTCATTATCTCAGGGTAGTGAGATGGAGCTCCATATTGGGCTCTGCACTGGATATAGAGCCTGCTTAATATTCTCTCCCTCTGCCTCTCCCCTGAATCTCACACAATCTCTCTCTAAAAACAAATTAAAAAACGAAAATAATAAAATAATAAAATAATAAAAAGGGAAGTGTTACCAAATGCATAGGCTATAGTAGTGTGCATTTTTTTTTTTTTAGATTAGGTAGAAAGTTCCAGAAACTCCTGATAGTATGGATTTTACATCATGTCTCAGGTAGCAAAGATGTCCTCTCACTTGAACGAAGTATTCATAGGGAAAATAACAATAGCATCTTTAAACTAAAATTGGGAAGGAAGTACAGTGTGAGTATTACTGTCAAGCACTCTGTTATTCATTTTATTGAATGTGAGTCTGTTTGGCACAGTTCATGTTTCTGGGCAATAAAAGGCATGGGATTCAGAGGAAGATCTGGGTTTTTCTCTGGCACTGCTGTCAAATAACTGAGTGATCCGGGATAAGTCAGTTATTTCTCTGGATCTCATGCTCCTTATTTATAAAATGGGGACGTAATAATGTTCATTTTAGGGTTCATGGAAGTTTAAATGAGATAATGCACTTGGAATTATGTTGTATTATAAATGATCATTTTAGTTGCCTAGTTTTTGGTAATATGATATTGTCATTGGTGAAACCATAATAATAATAATAATAATAATAATAATAATAAATTTATGCTACAAAGTAGTACTGGCTTGTAACTTTGGATAAGTATTATCTAAAGGGGCTTGCTGGAGCAGTATTTTCTGGGACTTTCCTAGGTATGCAGTTCCTGGAAGACAGATATTAATGGGTCTTCTCTAGTTTCTAGAAGCATCTGAGAACCACTAGCTCCCTAGGATTAGGCAGACAACTTTGCCAGACACCAAGGCAAAAAGGATATCAGATAAAGTGACTAGATGACTTATTAATCCTGAAGTCAGGGGATATTATTTTGGATACACCTTAGATCAACACATACCCTGACTTTCACAATCCCAAAAGTGTTATTAAAGTTTAGTGCATTTTAAAGACTCTTCTGATGGGGATTTTATCAGCCTGAAAAACAGATGCCAGTTTTTCACACATAAGGTCATATAGACCCGTGGGTGTACTCATGTCTGCATATATGCATCTTTGGCCTAGTGTCTTGCTCAAGGAAACTCAATGCAGCTTGAGCAAGGTCAGGTAGAGAGTTCAAGGCAAAAGCGTCCAAAAAGAGCTGAATGGAAAATTGAGCAACTTGGCCATGACATAGAAAAGAGCCTTGTTTTCTTTGCCTGACTTCTTACCTAGTCAAGGTAATGTTTGCAGAACAGAGGATGGGGACTAAGTGGTTTATTCTTCCCCATAAGTCTTGTCCAAACATCACAGATGCTTCTTGGAATCGCTCTATTCCTTTTCTAGCTGTCAAAATCCCACTCATTTATCAAGGCTCTGGAAGCTAAAATCCCATTGCCTTTCTGGAGACATTTCCAATTTACCCCAGCAGGAAGGCCTGCCTCCTTGTTCCTCAGTAAATTAATTATGTGTATATCAGTATTTCCTTTTAATATTTGAACTCCTAGAGGTGGGATATCTGTCTGCTTCATCTTTGTATCTCTAGAATCAAGCATATTACCTGGCACAGAATTTGGTAAATGGCACTACCCAGGTGACTAATAGTATCACTTTTAAAGAATATGTCCTTGAGAATGTGTCCTCAAGGTCACCACACTTTTTGTTACTCTCCTGTGATTCTTCTACTATAGCAAATGGATGCAAAACCACCATGCTCTGTAGTACTCTAGAGGCAAATATGCTGATTCATTATCATTTGAGCGAAGTGGTAAGTAATTGCATAAACTTTCTCAGATGGGTCAGTTTGGCCTGGCAGAGATTCCTGTTGGTTGGTTTTCATGATCATTTTAAGTTTATTACATTATTTCACGTGTACTTTAAGAAGTCACAGACCAGAGATAGACCTCAGTTGTTAAAGTCTCTTATTTTGGAAGGAAAATTTTATTTTAGAAGGAAAATTTTATTTTGGATTACATATTTGATTCCAGGCCACAGTTCAGCTTGGTATTCCCTCCTGGTTTCTACCCACAGAAACTCTTCTCCCTTGAGTGTACTCATAAGTTTACCCTAGTCCTAAAACTTGTTCCTTTCCAAAATGTTGTTATATACTTTGCTCCCATAATTTCCCCAAAAATGTCTCCAAATATTTCTATAATTTTATTTTTCTATGTCATATTTGTGGGACTTGTATTTCTCAAATCAGCAAAATATATCCTGATAGGTTAGCTTTCTTAAATACTTATCCAACCTGTGTATTAGGGTCTTAGAGAATAATGCTGGTGATAACACTTCTGATTTGTTTTGTTTATAAACAAAGAAACTATGTGGCAGATACACCCTTAAAACATCAACAAATTCTGGAATATATATAGAAAGGCCTTTGTGTGATAGAACAAGGTAACGAGTTTTCCTATCACTGATTATAGATAAATAGAACCCAGCTAAATATAGAGGTAAGGAAATTAGAAGAATAATTTAAATATTAAATAATGGTCACTCCCAGACTTAAAATTCTCACAACTTTCACATCTCTTTATAGAGATTAGAGTTCCATGACCTCATTTTTATGTCTGACTAAAAATAGAATATAAGCCCTGCATGAATTGTTAATACCATACATTCATATATAATCTTACCAGCTTGCTTTCTGATTACATACCCATTTTCTGACCAAGTATTCATTAGTGAGAGGATGACTTCAGTCCCCCCAAAAATTGAAGATAAGAAAGCTAATATTAGGCTTGTTGATTTCAGATGTTCTGAAATGAACATCACCCCCCATCCCTGTTCCACCTTTGTCCTATCATCACCACTACCAGGACATTTGCAAAGTAGGAGAGAATCTGTTCTGTTGCTGTTTGCGTGTTTCTAGTACTGTCCTCCCATTCTTCACTCCAAGTGTTCACTTCCTGCCTCTCCTTTCCCCGCCCTGCTATATACATTGCTTTGGATGTGACATACGGGGACCACATCCCCTCCCCTCTCCTGCCCTGAGGTGCTTGTGGAGCTCAGAGAATAATGTGCAGTTGGGTTGTTTATCACCATGCTGAAAAAGGGAAGGATGGCATCACTACAGGAGCAGATGGCACTGTACGCTTGGCATAATTTTCTCAGACAAACTAGAACTAGGGCTGTGAATACTGGCATTTGCCTGCTATAGTTGTTCACATCAAAACATAACAATGAAAATAAGGTACTTTTGCAGAACAGGTATAGAGATTTATTTTTTTTTCAGACATTTAAAATTACATGTGTAGAAGTGTCATAGGCTCCTGTTGGATGCATACAACATATTTACACAAGATTTTTTTATCAAGTGAAATTTTGTATATATATATTTTAATTTATCTTTCTTTGTATTCCCCTCAATGTACTTGGGCAATGATATATCAGAAAATTGCATTTAAGCTTGTGGAATGTGTTTGGGATTTAGAAATAAAAATGTAGTAGAAAGAATAAGAATGTGTTTTAATTCTGGGAACTAGCAAATGTCTAAAAGAAAAATTTGATGTGTGAAGGGATCATTAATCTTTGTTTTAAAAAACTCAAAGTTCTACTACTTATTAAATGAGTGATTTTAAGCAAATCAAACCTATTGATATACAATTTTTCTCTTCAGCAAGGTGAAGAGTTTGGACTGGATGATTACTAAGATTTGATTTGATATTTCTATGACTAATGGAACAGTAATGCAGACCACCTGTCTTTGATACATGTATGTCTGTGTGTGTTTTCTTTTTTCTCTTCCCCTCCTCCTCCTTTTTCTCCTTCAGAACCATGGAATGAAAGAAGGCATTTCATTTCTGAAGTATATTCTACTTTTCTCCCCCCTTTCTTTCTTCTCTCTTCCCTTAGAATCAATTATTCTCTGTCTCAATTTTGATTTCCTTTGAGAAAATAAAAAACTCTCAAGAAAATGGAAAAAACTCTCAAGAAAATGGCTCTAGTCTTCCATGTGTTTGAATTAACAAATGTATGTATTCATCCATTCAGCAAATTCCATCACAGACAGGTGCTAGGCCATGGTGATACAGTGATGGTTAAGATATGTTCCTTGCCTTACAAGAATTGACAGTCCAGCGGGAGGCAAACTGCCTACATATATATGTAGTATCACGTAGTAAGTGCTAAAGTAAAACACAGAGGACAGAACTGATTTTGTTAAGATAAGGAGAAAATGTCACAAAATAGGTTACATTGGACTTTTGAGGAATTGTTATGATGAAGAAAGAAAAAAACTTTATGCAGAGGGAACAGTATATACTAGAACTAAGGGTATGATATATTTGGACAAAAGTGAGAAATTTTATCCACCTTGAATATAGGGTGTAGATGAAAAGGTAGGAATAAAGGCTAAGGAGAAAATATGGGCCTGATTTTGAAGGGTTTTGTTTTCATTAGGACATTAGGATTTTTCCTTTTAAGGAAAGAAGAAAACAGCAAAGTTAGGTTGTCTTATTGTTGTTGTTTTTGTAGTTGTTGTTTAAATATTTTATTTATCTATTTGAGAGAGAGAGCACAGTGGAGCAGGGGGAGGGGCAGAGGGAGAGGGAGAAGCAGACTCCTGCTGAGCAGGGAGCCGAATGTGGAGCTGGACCCCAGAACTCCAGGATCATGACCAGAGCCAAAGGCAGATCCTTAACTGACTGAGCCACACAGGTGCTCCCAGAGTTGTTTGTTTTTCTTTTTGTTTTTGTTTTTTTAAATGAAGGATAATTGACGCATAATATTTTATTACTCCCAGGTATACTACAAAGTGATTCTACATGGACGTAACAAATGGTCACCACAATTAGTCTAGTTACCATCTGTCACCATACGAAGTTGGTAGAATATTATTGACTGTATTCCCTATGCTGTACATTGCATCCCGTGTCTTATTTATTTTCTTCTTATTAGAAGATTGTACCTCTTAATCCCCTTCATTTGTTTTGTCTCTCCCCTGCCTACCTCCCCTCTGGCAACCATCACAGTTTGTTCTCTGTGTCTGTGAGTCTGTTTCCATTTTGTTGTGTTTCTTTGTTTAGATTTCACATATAAGTGAAATCCTATGGTATTTTCTTTGTCTGACTTATTTCACGTAGTGTGATATCCTGTAGGTCTATCCACGTTGCCACAAATAGCAAGATCTTACTCTTTTTATGGCTAATATTCCATTGTATATACATACTGTATCTTCTTTATCCATTCAGCTGTTAGTGGACATTTAGGTTGCTGCCATATCTTGGCTTTGTAAATCAGGAACAATGAATGTAGTGTAGAATAATGACACCTTAGTATTTTCATTTTCTTTGGATGAATACCTAGAAGAGGAAGGGTTGTACTATATTGTAGTTCTAGTTTTAATTTTATGAGGTACTTCCATACTGTTTTCCATCTGGCTGCAGAAGTTTACATTAACCATCAGTAGTGCACAATTTATATTCACATCCCTTTCTCAGCATCCTTGCAGACATTTGTTAGTACTTTATTTTATTTTATACATCCTGTTAGGTATGAGGTAATATTTCATCATGGTTTTGATTTGCATTACCCTGATAATTAGTGATGTTGAGCATCTTTTAATGTATCTGTTGACCATTTATGTCTTTGAAAAAGTGTCTATTCATGTCTTCTGCCCTTTTTTAATTGATTATTTGTAACTTTTTTGGCATTGAGTTGCATGAACTATTTATATATTTTGGATATTCACCCCTTTCAGATATATCATTTGCAAATCTTTTCCCATTTAGTGGGTTGTCTTTTTGTTTTGTTTATGGTTTCCTTCATTGTGCAAAACTCTTTTGGTGCAGTCCCAATGGCTTGATTTTGCTTTTGTTTCTCTTGCTACAGGGCAGCTTTCTAAGTCGGTGTGGTTAAGTAAGTCTCACTGAGGCAAAGAAGAAAATGATAGCAAAAATCCAAATACACAAAGATCAGTAGGAGGAAGAATATTCTAGACACACAGATGGATTCTTGTTTTGGAATTTAAATAGATTAAAATGAAGGGAACAGAGAACGTTTTGAAAAGAAGATAAGGACATGTTAGGTATCAGAACATGGATTTTCCTGGTAGGGAATTGGACATATATCTGGTTACATGATAGGAGATTAGGTTATTGGGAATGAATTTGGGAATAAACAAAGTTAGAGGAAATTTGAAGTTGAATGATTGATGCTGAGAAAGAGATAAAGTAGCAAATTCCAAAGAAGAACTTAACTGATAAAACCACAGGAGTTGAGAGGATAGTTGCTAAGACCCATGGTAGCATAAGACTCCAGTGTGAAGGAACAGAGTATTTCCTCTGTGATAGGGATTAAGTAAAGCTCAGTAAGCCCAGAAGTGTTAAAGTAGTAGGAGAGGAAATTGAGGAAGATCTTACCTAAAGGACTTTATTTTGAATGTGTTTGAGATGTGGACTTTAAAGCAGAGTGGTAAGAGTTTAGGGCACCCACCACAGGGAGTGCATAGAGAACTTACGAAGACGAGTAAAGGATCTGCCAGACAACGCAGGACACTCTGCTGAAATGACTACCCTCTTCTGCTCCTTCTGCCCCTCATCAGATTCATGATACAGAAATACAGATTTCGTGATTGTAAGTCTTCAGATCATTTATGACAGATTGAGTATAGTCTTCAAATAAAAAAGTACTTGTCATAAATTCCACTTCCATTTACTCTCCGTATCTTCTCACTATATCACTGTACACATTTGGTTTGGTAGTGGTTTATGAATGGTTTATGGAATGGTTCATGAAATAAGTAAAAGTCATGACTGCACAGACATACTATTTTTCCTAGTCCCGATTCTCCCCAAATTATATGGATACAGAGGGAAAATTCTGTCTGGAAGCACAGAAGTTCTTGAACCTCCGCTGTTTCAGGGTAGCTACTTCAAAGTTAAAACATTGCATTGAGTAATTAAGACTTGGAGAACTTAGAAATTTCAAAATAGTTCAGATGTGAGGTCTCTTATAGATAATTTAATTGTTTGACCCAGACATTGATAGTTTGCTAACATATGGGAGATGAAAAAAAAATAGAATAATCCATTCCCTTTCTATGCTAAAAAGCTAGAGTGTGCTGGCCTTATGGCAGTCGCTTCTTAAATCCAGTCCTTACATGATTCTGTTCCTCTCTTTGTAGCCAGAGTTTGACTTCTGCAGGCTTTTTGGTTCAACACTCCCGTTAGGCTGACCTTCTTGCTGGGCTCAGGCAGTGGAAGGCATGATGGAAAACAGGAGAGAAGGAGAGAGGGAACAACTAGAGTATTTCTCTCCCTCTTTTCCACTTGGTATCTTGGATGGCTTACTGGATTTCTCTTGTAATTCCAGATCCCAGGGATAGAGCTGCATAGCTCCAATTTTTGCTCCTGGGTTTGAGCAATACCGTCTCCTCCATCTAGTTTAAGGAAGGGGTAGCTTTCTGGTGCCGCTAATCACTTTTTGGCCTCAGTGTCCCCTGGACAACTTCTTACACTCTTCTAGAATCTGTTTATCAAGTTCCTATATAAATTTCCTTTCCTTTTAAAGACTTGTGAAAGATTTTTTTTTGTTCTTTATACCTTGATTAACAAAGTAAAATTAGGAATTTATTTCAAGGTTATAAGATATTCTGATATTTTAATTTACAATGGAATAAATTTCAATAACTTTTTTTTTTTTAAGATTTTTTATTTATTTGACAGAGAGAAACACAGCCAGAGAGGGAACACAAGCAGGGGGAGTGAGAGAGGGAGAAGCAGGCTTCCTGCTGAGCAGGGAGCCCGATGTGGGGCTCGATCCCAGGTCTCCGGGATCATGACCTGAGCCGAAGGCAGTCGCTTAACCAACTGAGCCACCCAGGCGCCCCTCAATAACGTTTTGAAGTTATTTTCCTAACTACGCTGCAGAACAGGGCAAAATGCTGGAAATGTTCCTTAGAAGCCAACTCTTAATAGATTTTTTTTTTCATGTTAAAATTCAAGTTAGATAGGTTGAACATGTTTGGGCTGCAAAGATCAGTACACAAGGAAAGCATATTTATAAGTAGAACCAAGGCAGGATGAGCAAAAGTATTTGGGGCAGCATGTTAGAAATAATAATGGGGCAGCAGAGGGGAAAAAAAAAGTCCAAAACACAAGGAAAAGTGGGAAACCAGAAGATCTAGAAAAGAAAAAAATGCAGTCTTAAAAACAAAGAGATGAAGCAGACCCAGAGCATAACCCACACTGCTGCTGTCCCACTTCTTCGGGATCACTAGGCCTGCCTGCTGTATCCAAGCTTTTTAACTTCGGTTCATGAACAGGCCTTTCCTTCCCTTACCATCAACCTGCTAATGCTTTTCTAATAATTACCATTTTTGAAACTATTTTGGCTGTTAAAAATGTTTCTTTTTAATAAGCTGATTAAAAGAGGCTGCTTATTAGCATAAGCTCTTTGCTGTTCAGCCCTCTTCCTAATTAAAAGCACTCATTTGTGGAGACCTCGATTTTTCCTTCTGTCTGTGATGAGTTTTGGATATTTTTCCCTGGTGATTTGTTTTATTTCACTTTTCTTTCTTTTCATAGTTTTCTGCTCCTGTCTTCCACAGGGATAGAAGCTATTGAGCAAAATAACATAAGGGAGGTGATGTGCTGTCTGAATATCTGAGAGAGGAGTGGAAGATGTAGCCATCTGGGTCTGAAGAGAAAGTCCTACTTTTACAATGATTGTATAGTGTGTCTAATTTCCAGGATCATGAGTTGGCCAAAAGCCATTTGTAGAGATGCAAGGTGGTGAATCCAAATCTGTTGCTCTTTGCAAAGGATTATATCCACAATATCAATAGATATGCCCTTGAAAATATTCCTTCTCTCCCTATTGAGAGCACATATTTGAGAGCTCCTCATGATGATCTTAGAATATGGGGATAGGCAGTGGATGATATTCACTGATTCTATAATGCACCCGCCCCTCAAAAATTGTTCTTAAATGTGTGATTAGGGAACTTAGGAAGAGATTACACTCCAAATGGTGTGATTGGCATCATAATTTTAGATATATTTTATGAGCAGAAGTTTTTAATACAAAGAAAATATACATTTAGAAATTGTCTGCATAAAGAATAAAGTAACAGAAAGGATGGTCTGCAAGAAACCTGGAACAAAGAGAGTGAAAGAGAAAAATATGTATGTCTGAAGTTGCTGAAGGAAGAGAAATTTCTGTATAGATGACATGAGATTTCTTGTTCACTTGATATGGCATATTATTTAAAGCTTAACATTGTTTTATGGACCCTCTTGAGAATCTGGTGAAACTGTTGCCTTCTCGGTCCTGAAAAACAAACATTTGCATATAAATACACTTCTATTTTTTTTTCAGTATCTTGAGCTTCACAGATGCCTTAAAGCCCAAGAGTCCATAGACATGGGTTAAAAATACTTGATATAAATTCTGTAATTGGTGCTCCTAGCTATGTAGATCATATTTCATTTTGCCTTTACTCTAATCTCATCCTCATCAAGTGAACTTATAATTTCAATTTTCGTTCTTATGATATGTTTTCTGTAGGGGAGAGATCTTGCCAACTAGATTTAGCATAAATGTTTTGCTTCACTTGGCAGACATAGTCATCAATGAAAATTAATAATATTACATTCTTGCTTAATATACATCCTTTTTGAATCTTGCTACTGTGGTTGCCTCTCCGAGTCTTTTTAATTCAAAGCTATGTGGCAAGGTTTTTCTTTGATACTCAAAAAGCAGCAGATCCAGGTCTGGTGATGTGGTTTTCCTCAATAAAGTCTTATGGAAGAACTTATGGGGTTTTATGGAAGCTCCAAGAGATCTGGCCTCCACATATCTTACAAATAGCATTTATGAGAAGTGTTGTTATGTCCAATCAAGCATTCATATCCTGAATATCTTCTTTGTAAAGAAAAGAATAAAGAATATTTGTTTTTGGGATGCCTGGGTGGCTCAGTTGGTTAAGCGACTGCCTTCGGCTCAGGTCATGATCCCGGAGACCCGGGATCGAGTCCCACATCGGGCTCCCTGCTCGGCGGGAAGCCTGCTTTTCCCTCTCTCACTCCCCTTGCTTGTGTTCCCTCTCTCGCTGTGTTTCTCGCTGTCAAATAAATAAAAAATCTTAAAAAAAAAAAAAAAAAAAAAAGAATATTTGTTTTTGTAAAGCTTCTTGCCTTATTCTCAGAACCATATTTCCTTATGACAGCCATTAATTATGCAATTTGGAGCTATTTTCTTTATTATGATATACATATATATGATTTTGTAAAGCCATGAAGAAATAATCCAGTCACATTATTTTATGGATATTAACAAACTGATTCTAAAGTTTATATGAAGAAGATCCTAGAATAGTCAGTAAACTATTGAAGAAAAACAGATTTGGAAGACTGACACGGCTCAACTTCAAGACTTACTATAACGCTACAGTAATCAAGAAAAAAGTGTTACTTGCAAAAGAATAGACAAATAGATCAATGGAACAGAATAATAATAGACACACATAAATAAAGCCCACTGAACTTTGAATGAGGAACAAAGACTATACAATGGAGCAAAAGTAGCCCTTTCAACAAAAGGTCCTGAAACAACTGGATATCCACATGTGAAAAAATGAATCTATATATAAACCTTACATCCTTCACAAAAATCAACTCAAAATGGGCTATGGATCTAAGTGTGAAATGCAGACTATGAAGCTCCTAGAAGATAACACAGAAGAAAAGCCTAGATGGACTTGGGTATGTTGATGCCTTTTTACGCCAAAGACACAATCTATGAAATAAATAATTGATGATTAAAGTGAGAAACTTAGAGGTGCCTGGGTGGCTCATTCAGTTAAGGATCCAACTCTTGGTTTTGACTCAGGTCATAGTCTCAGCTTCCTGAGATAGATCTCTATGTCGTCCTCCACATTCAGCAAGGAGTCTTCTTATCCCTCTATCCAGCTCCTCCCTCATTCTCCCTCTCTCCCAAATAAATAAATAAAGTATTTTTTAAAAATTAAGAAATTAGGGGTGCCTGGGTAGCACAGTTGGTTGAACTTCTGACTCTGGGTTTTGACTCAGATCATGATCTTGGGGTTGTGAGGTCAACTCCACACATTAGATTCCACACTCAACACTGAGTCTGCTTAAAAAGAAAGAGGGGAAAAAAAAAAAGACTGTCTTCCTTTCCCTTTGCCCCTTCCCTATCTCTCTAATAAATAAAATAAATCTTTAAAATATAATCAAAAATAAAATTAAAAACTTAAAAGTAGCATTAAAGCATTAAATACTTCTACTTTGCTAAACATAATGCCAAGATACTTAGAGGATAAGCCACAGACTGGGAGAAAATATTTCCAAAAGACACTTCTGATACTACCCCATATATAAAGAACTCTAAGAACTCAACAGTAATAAAACAAATGACCTAATTAAAAGATGG
Source organism: Spilogale gracilis (assembly GCA_004023965.1). NCBI lineage: Eukaryota > Metazoa > Chordata > Mammalia > Carnivora > Mephitidae > Spilogale > Spilogale gracilis. The sequence goes on from PITA01004385.1 coordinate 19,333, forward strand.
GCCAAAGATCATGATATATACTTCACCAAAGAAGATGTACAGATGGCAAGTAAGCATATAAAAGATGTTCCACATAATAAGTCATCAGAGAAATGCAAACAAAAACAATGAGATACCATTATACCCCTGTTAGAATGGCCAAAGTCCAGAAAATGGACAACACCAAATGCTGCTGAGTATGTGGAGGAACTTTTTTATATATTGCTGGGGGCAATGCAAAATAATACAGCCATTTTGGAAGACAGTTTGGCACTTTTTTATAAAACTAAACATAAAATCTAGCTATTGCATTCCTTGATGTTTACCCAAAGGAGATGAAAACTCATGCACATAGAAAAACCTGCACACGGATGTTTATAACACCTTTCTTCATAATTGTCAAAACTTGGAAACAACCAAGATATTCTTCAGCAGTTTAATGGTTAAATAAACTGTGGTCCATCCAGACAATGGAATATTATTCAGTGCTAAAAAGAAAATGAGCTATCAAGCCAGGAAAAGACATGAAGGAAGCTTAAATGCATATTGCCAAGGGAAAAAAGCCAATCTGAGAAGGCTACATACTGTATGATTCCAACTATATGACGTTCTAGAAAAGATGAAACTATGAGGACAATAAAAAAAAATCAGTGGTTTTCAGAGGGGATGAGAAGATGAATAAGCAGAGCACAGAGGATGTTTAGGGCTGCAAAAATACTCTGCATGATAATATAATGATAGATATATAATCTTCTATATTTGTCCCAGCCCATAGAAAGTATAATACCAAGAGCAAGCCCTAAAGTAAACTATGAACTTTGAGTCATTATGACGTGTCAGTGTAGGTTCAGCCTTGGTTAAAAAAAGAAAAGAAAAGAAAGTACCATTGTAGTGAGTGATATTAATAATGGAGGATATCATGCATGTGCGGGGTTTGGGGGGGACATATGGGAAATCTGTCTACTCTCCTTTCAATTTTGTTGCAAACCAAAACAGCTCTAAAAAATGCCTTTTTTAGAGGGATGAAGAACTCTTTGACATTGGCCACAGAAAATGAAGAACTCTTTGACATCGGCCACAGCAACTTCTTTCAAGACACGTCTCAAAGGCAAAGGAAACAAAAGTGAAAATGAACAGCAAAGGAAACAGTCAACAAAACAAAGAGGCAACTCATGGAATGGGAGAAGATATTCACAAATGACACTACAGACAAAGGACTGATATCCAAGATCTATAAAGAACTCCTCAAACTCAACAACCAAAAAAAAAAAGATGATCACATCAAAAAATGGGCAGGAGACATGAAGAGGAACTTCTCCATAGAAGACGTACAAATGGCTAATAGGTGTATGAAAAAATGTTTGTCATCATTAGCTATCAGGGAAATTCAAATAAAAAACACATTGAGATATCACCTTACACCAGTCAGAATGGCCAAAATTAACAGGACAGGAAGCAACAAGTGTTGTAGAGGCTGTGGAAAAAGGGGAACCCTCTTACACTGTTGGTGGGAATGCAAGTTGAAGCAGCCACTTTGGGAAACAGTGTGAAGAATCCTTAAAAAATTTTAAGTACAGCTACCCTATGACCCTTCAATTGCACTACTGGGTATTTACCCCAAAGATGAAGATGCAGTGAGAAGTAGGGCCATATGTACCCCAATGTTCATGGCAGTAATGGCCACAATTGCCAAACTGTGGAAGGAGCCAAAGTGCCCTTCAACAGATGAATGGATAAAGAAGATATGGTCCATATATACAATGAAATATTACACCTCCATCAGAAACTATGAATACCCAACTTTTGTAGCAACATGGACCGAATTGGAGGAGAATATGCTGTGTGAAATGAGCCAAGCAGAGAAAGTCAAGTATCATATGGTTTCACTTACTTGTGGAGCATAAGGAGTAATATGGAGGACAGTAGAAGAACAAAGGGAAATGGGAAATGGGGTAAATCCGGGAGGAAGATGAAACATGAGAGACTGGACTCAGAACCAAACTGAGGGTCTTGGAAGGGTGGGCGTTGGGGAATGAGTAGGCCTGGTGGTGGGTATTGAGGGCATGAATTTCATGGAGCACTGGGTGTGGGGCATAAACAATGAATCTTGGAACACTGAAAAAATAATGTAAAACTCAAAAAAACCCCAAAAACAAAATGAAATTTTTATATCATACTAAATGGTTTATAAATGACTAAATATATATACACAAAGTCATAAAAGTGAGAAAAAAAAGGAAAAGAGAAATAGTACCTAGATTACATTCAATTGAGGGGACTTCGAGTGGTAGAATTTATAGATCATACATTTGTTAATATGAGGAATTGTGGAATTCAACCTAACTGGTTAAATCTAACCTAGGGCATAGAATGCAATCATGACTGTCTGCAAGTCAGGAAGGACTGACATAGGAAGGAGTACAGTTGTTCTGAATTGATCCAAGCATCAGAAGTAGGCTAGTGAGTACGACATATATAGAGGGGGTGAGGTAGAAAGAAACCAGATTAATATCAGGATGACTTAAAGCAAATAGATCCATCCAACAGAGAATATTGGATTTTTTGAATAGCGAGCTCTCTATCCCTGTAAGAGTTCAGAGGTTAGATAACCGTGCATCAGGAAGCCTGTTAAAAGTATAGAATTATATTTTTAAAATTATTCTAAATCTAAAATCTATGAACTCTTATATACCTGTTATATACTTGTATTCTACCACTGGTTGGAAGGTCTATTCATTTTTTATACTTAGGTGCTTCTTATTGTTTTGCAAGTTAATTTATCTTTGCTTCAATCATTTAACAATTTAAATCATTTTTTATTTAGGTACTGTTATTCAATAAATCAAATAACACTTCTTAATATAGTATCTTGTCTTAAATATAATTAGGATTTTGAAGAATAGGATTCCTGGCTTTCAATAAATTTTGATTTTACCAATCTTTTTTTTTTTTTTCTTTTTCTTTAAACATATGCTCTGGATCCTGTATTCTAAGATTTGTGGAACTCAAGTTATAATTCCAAAGCTTAGTGAGCCAGGAAGTCACTTCAGTTTTCTATAGTTTAGCAAGTGAACTTTATCAAGGCAGAGACATATGGCCATGTGTACATGTGTATTTCCACTTGAACATTCACTCGGCAGTGTGTCGTGCTTGGGGCCCCAAGTCATCCACTTTATTCTCCCAATGGAGAACTCTGTATCTATTTCATAGTCCTGTGGTGAGGTCAGCAACCCTCACAGAAGAAGAGCTGGAATAGATTCTCTTTATTCTAGACTCAGACTATCACAGGTGACATGACACAAATGCAAGTCTACTGCTCATAGTTTCTGAAATCATAGCCACCCTCAGCCACATAGGGAGAACTAAGCTGAATTCACTCTCACCTGGTGAATCATCAAAACCTTGTCAGTTGGATTATGGTTATAGGATGTCATGTTGATGATGCATGTGGTGAGGGGAAAAATAAAAGCACAAGACTCCATCTGTTTTTAAGACTGCGGGCAGACTGGCTTAGGATTGCTACTGTCCAAAACAAACAAAAGATAACCGTGCCATCATTTCATTTTTATTTTTAACAATTTTTCTGCTGGTCAGCAAATGCCAATACATATGACTGCCTTCATATCAGGTTTATCTTCTCTTAGCTAATTTTAGAGGAGGGGCAGATGGACTGAACTCTCATAAGCTGAATTCACTGGGCACAAGGAGGAGAGACGACTGCCATGACAGGAGACTGATGGTGACACTGACATGGCAACAGAGGGAAGGGTTTCTAGTACCACCCATTAAATAGATGTATAATTTCCAATGAAACTTCCGTTGTTTCATTCCTTCCCTTCCTGGATATCTTATACCTGAACTGTGAGACATGGAGTACTCCTAGACTTAGAAAATGTTGTCTGCTTAGTCATGGTCCCACACAGGAGTAACCACTTGCAGCAGTCAGGACAGGTGCAGATTTCCCTCAGCTTATGTTGGGGTTACATCCTGATAAACCCATCATAAATTGAAAATATTGCACGTCAAAAATTCATGCAATATACCTAAGCTACTGAATGTCATCACTTAGCCTTGTCTACCTTAAATGGGCTCAGAACATTCCCATTAGCCAAATGTTTGGCACAGTCATCTAAACAAAGCCTATTTTATGATAAAGCATTAAATGTCTGGTGTAATTCATTGAACGCTGTACTGAAAATGAGAAACAGAGTAGTGGTGTGGGTCCAGAGTGGTTGTAAGGGTATTGGTTGTTCACCGTTATGATTGCCCGGCTGTCTGGGAGCTGCGGCTCACTGCTGCTGCCCAGCGTCACGAGAGTGTCCTACCACATATCAGTTGCCCATGGAAAGATTAAAATTCAGACTTCAAAGTATGGCTTCTACTTAATGTCTGCTGCTTTTGCACCATTGTAAAGTCAAAAAATCATCTTAAGTCAGGCCCATCTGTGTTGAAGCGGATCACAATTATGCAGGGATAGTAAAAAATTCAGAAAAGTGTTTTCAAAATTACAGCGATTTTATGCTTCTGCTCTAGAATCTTAACCATTTTTCAAAAATGTTAGGCAGGATCAAAATAATGATGCCATGATCAAAGGAGCTTGATTAGCTTAGTGAAGGCCAAAAACATTATGTTGTTTAGTGAACCTTTGAGGGAGCGAATCCCTTGGTAGGAGAGAACTAGAAGATCCAGGCCCCAGAAGGCCAGTTACAAGTATCAGACCCTTTGGAGGGTCACCTACTCAGGTGGTCATGGTAAACACATCATTCCTCTAGAACCTCGGGCCTATTTTGAACCAGAAAATAGCTGGCAATGTCTAGAACCAATTCTGATTGTTACATCTTGGTGGAGGAAGCACTGAATGCTAAGACATGTAGTGAGTAGAAGCTAGAGATGCTGTTAATTATCCTACAATGTACACAGCTGTCCTTCACAAGGAAGTAAAATGTCAATAGTGCCAAGATTGAGAACCCTTGCTTGAGGAGTTTATTTGGACCGGCCTTTAAATGTGAGCCACCTGATACCCTGTGCCTCCATCAATTCTAAGACACACAGGAGAACTTGGTTTGGAATGTTGTCAAATTATGCAGTGATAAAAGCATGGGCTTCACAGTTAAATGACCTGGGTTTGAGTCCTGGTTTGAGTCAGTGAGTTATGTGACCTTCGGCCACTTACCCTCTTTGAACCTCAGCTTCTTCATATATAAAATAGAGCTAACAATGTTCCTAGGGTTTCTTGTGAGGACTAAATGCTAGTGTGAGTATTTAGTAAATGATGGTGAATATAAATGTAGGCAATGAAATAGATACCCTATAATTACAATACCTGTGTATTAATTGGGTCAGGAGACAGTTATGAAGCTCATATACTTGGCACTGTGCTAAATGTTCCATTGCATACTTCATTACCTTGTGTAAATGGCAAAGATTCTGGCTCTCCTTTTACTTTTTCTGCTTTGCTCTACAATTACCAGCAATTTTTAGCATTGCCACCATAGAGGCTAAACAAAAGAGGAAGAGAAAACAAAGAGTAAAATTTACCAAACCACTGTGGATTTGGATGTTTCGTGTACTTTCCAGTGCATTGAACAAAGAGTTACACATATTAAGATAAAAGGAACATCCTAGTCACGGATCTGTATGTTGCCGCTGATACTGCTGGTACCCTCACCTTTGCTTGAGTCTTTGTGAGGAGGAGTGGAGAGTGGATATTTAAAAAAAAAAAAAAGACTTTATTTATTTATTTGAGAGAGAGAGTAAGAGAGCATGAGCAGGGTGAGGAGCAGTGAGAGGGACAGATTCCCCACTGAGCAGGGAGCACTCCAGGGCTTGATCCTTTGACTCCAGGATCATGAGCTGAGCAGGAAGGTAGACACTTGGAGAGTGGATTTGATGATATGTTAAGATAGGACTAGGCCTTGTATTCCTACTAAATTTTATTCATGTAGGAGTGTTTTTGATGTTACCATCAGAAAGTAGTTTTAGTGTTTTCAGTTTTTACATCCCAGATTTTGAAATGGCAAATATTATGTCTGAAAAATATATATTATTTAGATTGTAGAAGTATTTTTGAAGTAGGAAATAACCTTGTGAATCATCTAGTATAGCTCTTTTTCTTTACAAATAAAGAATCTAAGGCTCATGTAGGTGAGCTAGCGTATCAAAGTGTAGCTCAAAGAAAAGTTTTCTGAATATTCCTTGAATTATATATTGTTTCTCATACAAATATATAAAGATAAAAAAACTTTAAACAATGGACCTTTTCCAAGTACTATAACATTAAGGGCAATGTATGAGCCCAAAAGATGTTAACTAAGCATTTAAATAGCATTTAGTAGCTTGTTCAGTTACAATCATGCATTTGTTATCATCTTATGATCTTCGGGGATGCTTTTTATCTTACCCATTTAATAACTGGGGGCTATAAAAAAGCCATTACTTAATGTTATGTGGCTTAGCATTTCACAAATGAAATCAAGGTGGGCCCCAGCATGAAGTGAGGGTCAAAATGAAGGTTAGCATTGGGAGTGAGGGGCATGGAGAATCTTTTTTTTCTTTATTATATAGTATTCTTTTTTTTTTTTTTTAAGATTTGATGTCAGTTTTAAACCATAGGTATATGAAAAAAGAAAGCCTTTAAAAATATATAATTATATATATTAAGAGTCATGTCTCTTAGAATATTTGTTCTACAGAAACAATTGGGTTCCATTAAAAAAATATATATGTGTGTTCACAGTCAAAAAGTTCAGTGGAGGGGGCTTGGGTGGCTCAATCTGTTACGTGTCTGCCTTCGGGTCAGGTCATGATCCTGGAGTACCAGGGTCCAGTCCTGCATCTGGCTCCCTGCTCTGTGGGTAGTCTCCTTCTCCCTCTGACCCTCCCCCATCTCATGATCTCTCTTACTCTCTCTCTCTCTCTCAAATAAATAAATAAAATATTTAAAAAGAAATTCAGGGGATACCAATTAAAAGCCTTTTTTTTCTACAAGATAATTCAGGGCCTTTAGTAGGTTTGCATGGAACTGTGAATTTCCCAAGAGTATATTGTAATCTAAAATATCCCAAATATTTCCCAAAGAACCCACATATTCCATGAAATGTAATTTTGAGATGTGCATACACTTCAGAGTTAAAAGTGATAGAAAAAAAGTTCTGCAAAAAAAACAGCTGTTTCCATTTTCAATATCAAGAAATCCAAGTACTTGTGTCCTCAATTCAAGAGCAGAGAATTAAAACTTGGGATGTGGAAGAAAAGATAAATTTCCTTTTTCGGAAGAGGCCTTGTTTTTGTTATCTTTCAGTTAACACAGTTAGAATAAAATTTCTCTCTTTTCTAATAACCTACTCCATCAGGACTAATGCAGTCAGCTCTGGTGGTAATTCCGTGGTTGAGTTTTAAACAAGAAACCATTTTCTTTTGATGGGATGGGATGTCTTATTTAAATGAATGAATGAATAAATGAATGAATGAACTCTTAAAGCTGTCCACAGTACCCTTCACCATGTTTTATTCTGTTTTTTTTTTGTTTGTTTGTTTGTTTTTTTTTTTTTTTTTTGACAAGTTCCACCTTTTTATGTTAGCAGGCAACATTTGGGCATTTCAGGTATTCCCTGTGTGTGCCCTTTCGCTCCTTCTTCTTTCTCCTGTCATTCATACCCCAAGAGAAATTCATGAGTGAAAATGAATGAGCCTATATTGTCCAATCCATGAGAACTATGATCAGACCTGCAAACACCTAAGAAAAGCCCCTGTTCACCATCCACAGCAGAAGAAGACTGAACTATCACAGGAAGAGTGTGCCCAGAGAGGTTTGTGTCTAGTGCATGTGGCTCCTGGGCCTCTGATCTCGTTGTATCTGTTTCTAAGAGCCAAGCTTCAAAGCATCCCAGCCAGCAGTTGTGCAGGTGCCAGCGGCCAGTCAGCAGTTCTTTGCTCCAACTAGATTGTAAGTCCAGAACTTCAAGTGCAGAATCTACAAACAGTCAGCAGGAGAATTTTCTGCTGCTCATAGAGCATGTTGCTATGCCTTCTGGAACTAGGAGGGGAGAAATCAGGTAAACCACATGACTGTTACAAATTGAACTGCAACATGGAATTCATAGAGGTCCCAGGATATCAGCAATTCACCTTAAACTAGTATGTATTATAATTTCTATTCTGACCCATTTTTCTTCCGAACTGCTTCATCACTCCAAGGTCCATCTTTTCTTGTCATAAATATAATCTAGTCCACAATTTCTTAATGACAGCATGGCACATTTTTTTTTTTTCTTGCAAACTCTCAGATGTTCTCAATGGTGGTTTTCCTTTCTACAAGGTTCTAAGGACTGTTTAAAGAAGGCTAGAAAAAGGATCAGCTGTGTACTTTACCTTTGTCAATGCCACACAAGTTGACAGTGGCCTATACATCAGAAAGGCAGGTGGGATAAACAAATGTCCTTTGTTTTTTTAATGTTTTGCTAATGTAGCAAAAGGATGCTTCCGGTTGGTACAGGCTTATCCCTGGTTTGAGTACTTCAGCAGGTGCTCTGAGGCCACCTGACATCCATCAAAGGCCTAAGCTAGTTTCATTTAACCTAACAACCCTACTTTCTTGGTGTTTAAGACCTGTGCTCATGTGAGACTCAGGACCTTCTCATGTGAGCCTCAGATAGCACATCTACCCTGCTGCTTAAGAAAGAAAAAGAAAAGGGAAAAAAGAGAGTGTGTGTGTGTGGGGGGGGGAGCTCTTCAGATCATTCATTTCTCAAGCTAAACTAGCTGCACCTACAATTGATTATTAGATGCTCCACCAAGCCAAGACCTTTATAAAGCATCTGGGCAGATTCTGTAGGACTCAATAGATTGTCAGCAAGCTTTCCATCTAGATATTGAATGGACCAAATGAACATTTTTTTCTCTAAACATCTTTGGTTGAAGGGACTTTTACAAATTCCCTTTGCACAAATACAGATGGCTTCACTAAGAGAATGTCAACTTCGTTCTTAAGTCTAAGGAATCTAATTTTACAATCTGTAACAGACGTTGAAGAAGTAAGTCATATGGTCACGCTTACTACCAATTTCTTGGAAAGCTGTTACCTGGCAATGCTAGCAAAATGGGCCCAAATGTGGGATGACTGTGGAATTGGAGGACTATATGCAGTACTTACGGGAGATGATCTGAAGACTCTCCAGCAGCTCTTCTTATACTAATTTCAAAACTCTTGCGGAGAGCTCTTGATTCAATGTACATTTCTCTAAATGTGCTTAGTTAATGCACCAAGACTAGGGCCCTAACCTTGAAAGATGAACCATATCATGATTTCCATCTACAAACTGTGTTTCCGGCTAAAAATGTAAGGAAAGCATATCAGAGACTGAAGGCTTAAGAGGGTAAAGTATTCAAAGTGTCACAATCTGTAGAACACCACACAGAACCAAAGGTGTCTGTTACATATTGTTAGACTACAAAAGCCTCCCAGTGTGCTTGAGAAATATCGGCACCATTTACCTGCTGACATGTTTTTCCCCTCTTGACTGATGACTGAAATATATAGAAATTATATGTCCTCAGCTGTGGTGAAAGTTTTTCTTCCTTAACTGTGTCCTTTTTCCTGCCTCCCCCACCCCCCTTTGGTTCATTCTCTCTACGAAGTCACTTCTGCCTTCTCCAGACCAATGTGCCTTGTTCTCTTTAGATAGACTTGCATTTCACTCAGAGTGTCACAGCCTTTAGTACTTGTAAGTAGTTTTGGCAGCTTAGTTTTTGGTTTTACAGTGAGTGTATCGGTTCTTGGAAGACACGGGTAATGTTTTTCAATCTTTCTGCATACCGTATATCAGGAGAGTGGAAGATGCAGAACTTATCTTTCACCAGGCCTATGGTTCAGCCTGGGAAGGACTTTGTTTCCTCCTTCATGCTCTGCTATAATCAGTGACTGAGTGTGTCAGGACTCAGTCCTGTAAAAAGAACCAGACCGGGGCACCTGGGTGGCTCAGTTGGTTAAGCGACTGCCTTCGGCTCAGGTCATGATCCTCGAGTCCCAGGATCGAGTCCCACATCGGGCTCCCTGCTCAATGGGATGCCTGCTTCTCCCTCTCTCACTCCCCCTGCTTGTGTTCCCTCTCCAGCTGTGTTTCTCTCTGTCAAAGAAATAAATAAAATCCTTAAAAAAAAAAAAAGAACCAGACCTTTTCACTGCATCAAGTGTTAAAAAAAAAAAAATCAGACATCAGATCTAATTAATAATAATATAAAAGCAAATTTCACAGTCCATTACTTCAAGCGGGCCAATACACGAACATTGACGGGGGGGCCTTGAACAAACATGGGTGTTCATATTTGTGGTCTTCAGAGTGACCCATAGTCAAGTTGAGGAAAAGTGGAGCTTCCTTGTATTCCCTCCCCAGCTGATAGTTTTTGGCTCCATTAACCCAGATGTAATGCAAAGGAAAAAGAATCAGAAGAAAATTTCAAGCCCAGCCTCCTCAGTTTGCTTCATTAATAAGGCTACAAACTCTTTGTCAGGTTCCTCCTCCTTTTAACCCTCCCTTTCTCTTTCCGTTTCGTTTAACTGAAGGCAATTCATCTCATTTTAATTAATTTTTACTTGAAGCATTATCACCCTGAGTATAAAGGCAGAAAGTTTTTTTTTTTTTTAATTACAAAGCTAACGGCATTAATTACTAGTACAGTGAACGCATCGGCGCACGCACCGGAGTGGGTTCCAAGGAACTGAGGCAGCAATTGGCGAACATCTCAACAGCTGGAAAAGGCTTAGTCACAAAGGAGAAACCTTTCTATGGCAACAATATGAAGGCTGTCTTCACACTGATTGAGCCACTGTTTAATTGAAGGTGACATAGCCTACAGACTAGGGACAGCAGGTTGCATTACAGGGAAAAGGTTATTCATAGAATCTCTCTGGACTCCCTTCTAGGTATCCTGTCTGGTCTGATGGGAAACTCAGAAATCAAAGAAAATTTGAAATATATGCAAAGAACTGCAATAGCATAGCACTACAGTATGTGTGAATATCATATCAAGTGTTCTTTTCCCTACCCGTTGTGTTCTTGTCCTACTAATTAAGAAGCAGTCTCATTATGTGCTAAAAAGCTAAAACCCAATACCTAATTCTTGACTGGAGAGGAGTGGCTAACATGAGTGTTTGGAAAATCAAAATGTTATGCTTTGCATATCAATCTGGTAAAGATAAGCAAAGGTATTCTCCTCGCAAGCTTGAAAGGCTCCGTGAGTATACTAGAGCAGAGCCTTCCAGTGTTTTTCTTCAAGCCTCCGGTGTGTGTTATCTGTTTGTCAACCCAAGTGTCATGAAAAAACATGCCTGCCACTTCGTACACAGCTCATAGAACAAGGTGGCCCCTGTTTCTGCCCCCAAACTTCCTTAATTTGCTGCCAGAGGATTATACACAATTCTGTGCATCTCTATCATTCTCTGCATGTAGCTCAGAAATTTCCTCCCAGGCAGTCTCTTTTGATTCCAGACATTTCTATATGCTTATTTAAAATCTCCCCCCTGCACCACACCCCCATTTCATTGTAAATCGGTTACCCTCTCTTTTTATCTCTCCATGACATTTTTAGTCAATACCTGATAATATTTAAATATGGTTCTGAAAACCTACCTGTACCATCTATATGATATGAAATTATTTAGGGAAAGAGAGACTCTTACCATAACCTCTGAAGCCCTTGAAGATGCCCTTATTTATGCTTTTTCGGAAACTCTACCAAATAAAGCACAGCTCTCTTCCCTTTTAAGTTTTACCATCATTTCTCTAATACATGCAATTTTAAAAATATATAAAATAATACTTTTTATCTCAATTTAGACTTTTATTTTTATTACTGAAAAAGTATATTAATTGGTTTCTTTCTATAGGTGTAAAATACTTCAAAGTGATTTTATATAAAAGCAATATTTGTAGGCTTATGTATGAACTTAACCACAAATTATGAAGGTGTTTCTATGGGAAAAGTGTGTTTTCAGTTCTGCAAGACTGAATTATAAATAAAATATCAGAATACATGCTTTGTATATTGACAGTTACTAGTTCTTATTGGTAATCAGGAATGTAACAGTGATATCCATATAGCAATTTATCTCTAGCTCAAGAAAATTTAAGGGTGCCTGGGTGGCTCAGTTGGTTAAGCGACTGCCTTCAGCTCAGGTCATGATCCTGGAGACCCTGGATCGAGTCCCACATCCGGCTCCCTGCTCGGCGGGAAGCCTGCTTCTCCCTCTCTCACTCCCCCTGCTTGTGTTCCCTCTCTAGCTCTGTTTCTCTCTGTCAAATAGATAAAATCTTAAAAAGAAAAAAAATAGAAAAGAAAAGAAATGAAAATTTAAAATAAGCAGGAATTTCCAGCTAATTTTACCTCTGTGGTATTAACATTGATCATAATTCATATTTTATTTGTCACTACTCTGAGAACGTAACTTTTAGATTTCCTTTTGTTTTCCTTAAATAAGTAAATGAATCTTGTGTTCTTCCTTGAGGATATGAGAGAAAGGCAAATGTTTCTGCTGATTTTTCTCTGAATATCTTAATCTTGCAGAAAAAGACTATAATTCCCCCAAGAAAATACTTTCAAAAGAAGGTTTAATATCCTTTGTTTGTGAAATTTCCATGAGAAAGCTTACAAAGCATGATACAAAATTTAGAGAAAATTAATTGCTAAATTTATTCAATTTTTTTTGAAACATGACATCTATTTGGATTTGGAATCTGTCAAACATTTTTATTAGTTTCTTAATCCACATTCTTTCACTAATCCCTGATACTCTCCAAGTGGTTGCTCAATGTATCATCTGAAAGAGCCTGTAGGAGATCCTTGATGGGTTACCCGATAGCTGCTTGCCCGAATGCCCCCAGCTTCCTTCTTGAGTAAAGAGGGAATTGATGTTAATCTCCTTTTGAGAGTCCAGAATAGTTTTCTTATGGTACCCACATTTGCTTTACTTGATGTGTTTTCTGTATGACAGCACCCAGAATTGACCTCCCTTGTTTTGCTACATTGTTTTCACACTTCACAAAAACAAAGCGAACACCATTGCTATCAAGGCAACAAAGCAATACATATGAGAATCACAGTGATAGTAGTAGCGATCATTTAATTGAATACTCACTCTTTATGCTAATCCTGTGTTGTAATAATCAATTTTGGGGCCCATTCAATCACCGTATCAGGTGAAATAGCTTCTTTATCCTCATTTAACATATAAGGAAAGTGAGGCTTGGAGAGCTCAGGACTTTGCCCGAAATGACATGATTAGTAGGGAGAAAACTTTACTCAAGCCAGATCCATCTGATTCCAGTGCCTGAGTTGTAACTAGTCTAATGATACTAATGATTAATATATTATTAGCCTTGGCAGCTACTGATTCGTCATCAGATACCATCGCAAGTGCTTTTCTGAAGAGATGTCTTCTCTAGTACTTTGTAACCTCTTTAAGAAGAGTTTTGTTGATTAGGAAAAACTATGGCCCAGTGTGCAATAAAGAGGATTTAAACAACAGCATAACCACAACCAAATTTAGAGAAACTAACAAGAATGATGCTCTCCCTTTTGAAGGCAGGCTCTGCTGAACTTGTGCATCCCATATTTTATATTTTAGGTCTGGCTTACACTACTTTTTCCAAAAATAAACAAGCAAACAAAAATTAGCTTGTACTTAATATGTACAAACATAGGTACACTCTTGTATATAATTAATATGGGTTAATAGAATGCAGAATGCTTTTTCTGCAGTCTCCTTTGAAACAGCACCAGCATGATTGAATTTTGATAAGACTTTCAAAATCACAGCTATTGGGACGCTAGGCAAAATTTTGCGGTTTGACCACAAAATTATGACCCTTTAAAATGTGAATAAACTCTCAGTTCCATTGTTTAATACTTAATAGATGCCAGTTGGTGCTATCTCTTCCATATGTGAACTGTGGCCCATAAAATTCTCGTAAATAGGGTGGCAGAGAAGAGAGAAGAAAAGAAGTAGGGAGGGGCAAGATGATAAAACAAGAGAAATAAGAGGGGAGATAAGAGAAGAGAAACAAAAACAGAGAAGGGGAAGTAGAGGAAAATCCTGTTAAGAAAGGAAAATACCTTGGGCCTAAAGTAGAATATATATCAGACATCAGTTAAGCAGGGTAAAGCTAGAATGAATACTATACTCATTCATTTAACACATACTTATTAACCATATGTATGTGGTGTATTTGGTGCTGTGTTAGGTTTATGATAATGAAGAAAATAGACATAGAGCTTTGAGCCCTGTAAGGAAAGTAGATTTCAAACCACAAATACTGTAGAAATGCATATTCTGGTTAGCGCTATGATAAAAACGTCCCTGGGAGATATGCCTTAGATTGTGTGGCCAGTAAGACCACTCCAAGGAGTGATTAAATTGAGAACGGAAAGATGAGAAGACTACGTGTGTGAAGAGCACTGCAAGAGATACTACATAAGTGTAATTTACAAGCCATATATATAGGTTATACGGGAAGACATTCATAATCTAAAGTGACTTTGTGAATCCTAAATGCATGATTTGGTGATGATTTAGATACCTCACTATGAAGGAGGATTGGTTTTAGATGGACTTGAAGCAGAATGGCAAACCCAAGTTTCCTTTTCAATGAGGACACTTTTCATTCCTTTATAATTGTGATAGTAGTTATCAGGATAAAACACTGGTTACATATTTTTGGAAAAAATAATCCATGACTTAAATTTGTTACAGAATGGAAGGAAAAGGAAGGAAGGAATGGCTGCAAAAGACAAATCAGTGGTGGTGTAGTAGGATGGGATTGGGTGGGAGGCTGGGGTGCTTATGGAGTCTCATTCCTCAGCATCTGCTGCAGGACAGGTAGGAAGAAGTAGTCTTACTATTAGAATAATACCAGACATGCACTTTATGAATCCCATCTGTGATATGTCTGTCTGTATTACAACACAAAACAGAGAGAATAAAGGGATTCTCTCTTAAAGGGATTAGTCATCTAATATGTAATTCTGCAAGGATATGGGCCATAAAAGGATGAAGAACATCTGATAATAGATGTCACTCTCTCTAGGCACGGGGATAACCATGGTGATACGAGGGCCTTGAGCGATCAAAAGATACGTCGTCTTGGCCAGATGGTGGTGTCACTGAAAGAATTATGAGAACAGTTTCTGGTGATAAAGCAGAGCAAATGGACTGCTCTTTCCCTCTAACAAATGGGATGAGAGAGAACCAAGGAATACCAGAAAGAAAATTTCATTTACTGGGATCACCTTCTAGGAGAAGTGAAGTAAATGGCAATTTGCCAAATTTTGATCTAATCCCTCCGAGTTAGTCAGTCAGCTCTGTTCAGAAGCTAAGGAGACCGGCTATCACCAGAAGAGGGGACTTGACCATGAAGCATGACAACAATCACCAGCTTAGCACCTAATGTTTAGGGGAAGGGGTGGGGGAGATTTGTAGAGGCTATTCTGTACAGCAGTTTGTGAAGTTTTGGGGAAGAATTAGAGAGAGAAGATTGGTCACTGGTTAAATCAATGATTCTAACATGAGAAAAAGAAAAATTTGAAGAGGTACCATGAAGAGCGTTCAATATGATTTTGAAAGCTGGACAGCTAGATGCATAGACAGAGTTGTGAAAAGATTAAATAAGCCAGTCACACACAGCATAGAAGGAAAAATTATGGAGATTAGAGCTTTCATTTAGACATTGGAAGATGATCTGTAAAATTGAGTGTCTATTTCAGAGAACTGATTGTTATTTTAAAGAATTAAACATCATGATATAAGACAGCTTGAGGAAGTGTTTACTTTCAGTATTTTATTTATTATTTTCAAATACATAGGGAATAATAGAATAATATAGTAAATACTCAAATATTCAATTCCTAGATTCTATAATTATTATTATTTTGTCATATCATCTATATTTGGATGATGTATTTTAAAGTCAATTAAAGATAACATATATTACATCTCTAAAAACTTTTTAACTTCAAAATCTTTTCCTACATAGTCTCAGTACCATTATTATAGCTAACACCAATAGCAATCATTCTTTTCTTTCTTGATACCCTTTATTATAAGGCTTATAGTAGTTTTCTACAGCTGCCACAAGTTACCATAAACTAAGTGGCTTAAGACAATAAAAATTTATTCTTTCAAACTTCAGGAGACCAGAAGTCCAAAATCAAGGTGTGGCAGGGAGGCACTTCAGCTGAAGGCTCTAAAGGAGAATCTTCCTTTGCACCTTCCAGCTTCTGTTAGCTGGAGGAGTCTTTTGGCTTGTGGAGGCATAGCTCCAATCTCTGTCTCTGTCTGCAGATGGCCTTCATAACTGTGTGCTTTATTTTTCTCTCTGTGTCTTCTCTTTTAAGAGTACTAGTCACTGACTACCTACAGGGTGATCTCATCTTGAGATTCTTAATTATATCTGCAAAGAAACTATTTTCTTATAAGGTCACATTCACAAGTACTGGGAATTAGGACTTGGGCTTATCTTCTTGGGGGCCATTAGTATGTTCACTACATGTACATATTCGAGTTTACCCCAAACATTTTTTTAAAAGATTTTCTTTATTTATTTGACAGACAGAAACACAACCAGAGAGAGAACACAAGCAGGGAGAGTGAGAGAGGGAGAAGCAGGCTTCCTGCCAAGCAGGGAGTCCAATGCGGGGCTAGATCCTGGGACTTGGGGATCAAGACCTGAGCCAAAGGCAGACGTTTAACGACTGAGCCACCCAGGCGCCCCAACCCCAAATATTTTCTAAACTAGTCTTTATAGTCGATTTGTTCAAATTACTATCAACGTCTGTTCATTGGGCAAAGTAATTAAATTATAAGCTGAGAAAAATCTGCTTAAGATCCATAAATCAAAAGTACTGTAGATTCATTCATTTACCAAATACAGGTTAATACTAAGCACTTACTAGAGGCAAGACATACTATTGTAGGTGCTGGGTGTACGGTGGTAAATAAAAAAGACAATGAGCTACTAGGAATCAATCATTCTAGGGCTGGGAGCACCATCACTGAGCAGCGTGACCTCCCAAGTGTCCCTTCAAGCCACATGGGCTGAAGGAGGGTGGCTCCCACATGGCTATATATGGTTGCCTTTTGATTTCTGTAAGGTTGACAAGGGCTTTTGCTTAGGTCTCAGAACTCCCATCACATGTTGCTTCATTGAGTTTATGTTTGTAAGTACTTTATGGATTAGGATGACCAATGAGGAATAGGAAAATATATAGACTGTGAAGATTTTCAGGAGAAAAGGAACATTTGGGGATCCAGAAAAATACATCCTCTTTATCTGTTTGCCTTCTCCCCACCCCAAATCTTTTTTTTTTTTTTTTTTTTTTTTTTTTTTGTATAATCTAGTTCTGGATTCTGTATCCTTTTGTCAGTTTCCATTGGAATCTTCAAATAAGTTGAAAAGTTGTAAGAAGAAAAGGAAGGAGCTGAGGATGAGTCTATATTATTTTTTTAAAGAAGCTCTTAGAAGAATGATTTTTAATATTGCTTACCTGTTTCTGGGATGTGTTACACAAATGACTGAGAAAGAAATCTTGTAAAATGCTTACATATCCTCGGGTGAAGTGAGCATTACTATTTTTATTATTTTCTGGGTATGGTTTAAAATAACTATGATGGTATAGGGGCGCCTGGGTGGCTCAGTTGGTTGAGAGACTGCCTTCGGCTCAGGTCATGATCCCGGAGACCCGGGATCGAGCCCCACATCCGGCTCCCTGCTGGGCGGGAGGCCTGCTTCTCCCTCTCTCACTCCCCCTACTTGTGTTCCCTCTCTGGCTGTGTTTCTCTCTGTCAAATAAATAAAATCTTTAAAAAAAAATTAAAATAACTATGATGGTATAACACCAATAGTTGTTCCTTGAGAGAGCTAACTCGGCAGCCTAGTAGGGAGGTTATGATCTTGGACTTGTAAGCCTAGGTGACTCATTAAGTAACAGAGAGAACAGTCTAATTAAATTTGACATCCTCACATGGGGAATCATACCCACGGGTAGTACTACAGCATGAAACTTCGGAAACATTTTTTTTTTTTTTTAAGAAAGTTCATTAGAAAGAGACTGAAGGGGAAAGTTTGAAAATGAAAATTTATGAAATCAGCAAAGGAGCTACTTTCAAATATCCCCCTGGAGAAAGAATTAGAGCTGAAAAGTATCAGCAATTTCTGAAAGTTATGCAGTCTTCTGTGCAGTTGGTATGCACATAGGGTCAGACCTCAGGCAGCCACATTGTGGGACTGGAATCACCACGAACCTTAAGAAGCCTCTTATGTGGTTAAATGCCATCACATTCACACAGAGTGTAATTAGGGAATGAGATCCCTTTTTCTAGTTGTGCAAAGATACTATACTATCATTAAACATCATCTTCAAAAGGATCATGCAACATCACCACTTTAATAAAAAATTGTTTTACTTTCTAAAATATTTCCTTCAAATCAGTGTCCATATGAACATATATATTACATGAATGAGATGCCAGTGGACAAGTTTGCTTTTTTTTTTTTTTTAAGTAATCTCTATACCCACTGTGGGGCTCAAACTCACAACCCCGAGATCAAGAGTCAGATGCTCTACTGACTGAGCCTTCTAGGCACCTTTATGGTTTGCTTTTTGATTTAACATGATTGCCTAAACATGTTCAATAGTTTTCATATTTTGTATGTTTTAATGTGAAGTGCCTTCATACTATTTGAATAAGTTGATGTGCCACACTAGATTGATCTTTTATTTTTTGACATTTAGAATGGTTCTGATTTTTGATTATTATAGATAAATTTCAATCAACTTTTGACTGATTTAAACAGTTCTTGACATAATAGAAGTGCTTAATAAATATTTGGTGAAGGGATGAATACAATTATTTTGTCCTTTCTTGGCTAATATTACTAAGAGTGTCATTCTGATTTTAGAATTTCTATTACTTGTCCAAAGGTTTGTATATTGTAGTGTCACCAAATTTTAGGTATATCTTTTATTCTCAATCTGTCCAGTATTTGTTGTCTATTACACATTTAAAGACAAATCTAGGGGCACCTCGGTGGCTCAGTTGGTTAAGCATCTGACCCTTGATTTCTGCTCAGGTCATGCTCTCAGGGTCCTGCGATTGGTCTGTGTGCTGTGCGTAGAGCTTGTTTAATTGTCTCGCTCTCCCAGTCCCTCTGCTTTTTACCGGTACCCCATGGGCATGCACTCTTCCTCTCTCTCTCTCTCTCTCTCTTAATAAAAAAATAAATAAAAATAAAAGCAAATCTAGGTTAATAGTTCTTTTAGTTTGTGGGCATTGCATTGGGTCTATTACACTAAAGAAAACTATTCTACCCTTAATGCAGCTTATGTATTTTGAAAAGAGGATTTTTAGCCTCAGAAGTCTATTAAAAAATGAGTGAGAAGATGAAAGGTGAGAAAAAAGAGCAACAGAGGTCATGAAGATGTTAAATCCCTTCAGGGTCAACCCCTGGATTCTATAAAATGATGTGCACTGACCTTTCTTCTCCTTGACGCATGCCCCATTACACACTAGTCATAGCACAAAACTCTCAAATATAGCTCTTACTGCAGAGGCTTCACACCCAGACCTGAAGTCCAACCAGTAAAATTAGAATGGAAAATTACAAGCTTAAGCCTTTTCCTAACTCACATTTAAAGAGCTAGGTACAGGCACACCTGGGTGGCTCAGTCAGTTAAGCATCTGTGTTTTGCTCAGGGCGTGATCCCAGGGTCCTGGGATCAAACCCTGCATCAGGCTCCTCACTCAACAGGGAGTCTGCTTCTCCCCTTGCCTGTCGCTTCCCCTGCTTGTGGTCTCTCTCTTTCTCTCCCTCTCTCTCTCTCTCCCCCTCTGACAAATAAGTAAATACAATCTTTTAAAAATATAAATAAATAAATAGCTAGATACAGACATGTGCTTACTCTTCAAAGGAGATACTTTAAAAATTTAAAACAAACACCAAGCAAGTAGCTATTAAAAAGTAATTTCACGTATGGCAGGCAGCTGTCAGCCCATAGGAAACAGCACTATGGAAATAGAAAAGTATCTAATTTTTTTTTTAAACTCATAAAATAGGCATAACATCCTAGAATGTCAGAGCTGGAAGGGGTCTTAGGGATCACCTTTATTTCATAAATGAGAACAGAGTGACAAGGATTCCAAAATCCTTGTGTTAGCATTAGAGCTGGGGCTAGAACCCAGATCAATGAGTTTGTACAATCCCATCTTTGTGGATCTTTCTCCCAAAAAGAGAAGCAGTCTCTAATTCCAAGTGATGAACAAGAGCCTGGTGAGGTGAGATCGGCTCCTCAGATACCCCTCATAATAGTTGCTTACTAATTGTCTTTTGAAAGAAATCCCACACTGTGGAGCTGTGAACAAAAATGTCATCTGAGGAAGAGCAATTAAAAAAAAGGCATTGTTCCATGAGTTTCCCATTCCCCTATAGAGACACCGACACAAGCACATACTTGTTTACACAGTGCTACACAGAGGTTTTCAAACTGTTTTCTGCAAAGTTACCAGTGACCCTTAGTATCCCTTCAGGGTCACAGTGGGGATGGCAAGGTGAAGCACCAGGGCCTTTACTAGTGTCTTAATCAGTGTCTGTCACACAAAGCTGGTGACAGCTCTGCCACCACACACAGGACACACACGCACGTTTGGAAAGCACGGGTCTGTCTAGATGCGCTGTCTCATTTTACTTGCCAACCAGTGGAGGCTCAAAGGGGTGGGAGAGTGGCAAGGGCTGTAATTTGAAATGGTTACCTGTGGCAGAGTCTGCTTTGTGTGAATGAGAGTTCTAGGTTCTTGGACTCCCCATGAAAGATTGATGTGAGGATCCGCGCTTCAGTAAAGACAGTGGGAAGGAGGTAGCAAGCACAAAGTAGTTTATCAAGGACAATACGCTCTCCAGGTGGGAGATCTGGCTGGCCCAGCAGCGGCAACTGCCTCCGGCTAAGGGCTGTCTTGCTTTTTAGGTTTGCAGAGGTTATGATCATTGCTAGGGTGGTTTCCTGCCAACCGAGGTTGTTTCCAATCTTCTAAGAGACTCTTTCTACAGGTTGGGACGGGGAATTTTTGGCCCTAAAAGGTTCTGGCCAGAACTGTCCCAGCCATTTAGGAGGAGTTGTCAAAATTGCGATGCAAATATATTCTAATGAAGCTGTAGGTTACTCTGGGCTAGAGACTGCAGAGGAGATTGCTGGTTCTGCACCTGTGGCTCTTGGTCTGTCAGCCCAGGGGTGCTGGAAGCTTTAAGACCACGGTGTTAGAAGCCACAAAGTCCGGATGTTGTGCCCTAAGGCTTCTAACCTGTCCGCTATTTACCACCACCTTGGCCTCCGGCTCTTGTCCAAGGTACTGGGTACTCAGTTAGGATCCTGAGGTTCCAGGTCCCCAACCTGCCTCTGTTAGTTTATCAGATTTGTGAACTTGGCCAAGTTAACTTGCTGAACGTCGATTTTCTTGTTTATAAAATAGGATATTTGCATTTTTATATAGGCCAATTTTAAGGTAAAATGAAGTAGTCTGTATAAAGAGTAAGTTTTCAATATTTTAAGTAGATCTTTGGTTTCCCTACACACACACACACACACACACACACAGACACACACACACAGACACACACACACACACACACACCCCACCCCGCTCCTCTCACTTTTTCTTCATCTCACGCTCAGACCTGGGACCATGTTTCCTGAATCCCATTTAGGACATTTTTGAATGCAGAATGGCTGCTTATTTTGCCCGTGTCAGAATTGTTTTCCTATCCATCGTGCTTGATTATGGCAGTAGATAAGTGGCCCCCAAATCCCTTATCTCATTCCTCAGTTCCAGTTTGATAAATACAAATCCTGAAACTCCTGAAGATATGATGCCTGAGAATCCATAATGGTTGCTCCATGACACAACAAATCCTGATACCTGATATGAATAAGAAACTGGTGTTTTGAACTGTCCACCTTCTCTAACACTTGGCAGCACAGAATATCCCAAAGTCCCAATACTTTCTTTTCCAGTCACTGATAAATTATGCTTTATTGTACATTTCCCCGCATTTAGCTTCTGTTCCAATATCAGCTCCATCTAATGTCATTGTCCCTCTTTCTCTGGCTCTTCATTCCTATTAGAAATATCTTTTGTATGTATGTGTGTGTGTATATATGCCATACACATAATACAGAGTGTAAATACATATTATGTATATACCTGTGCACAGATACACACATGCATGCATATATGCAAATGGCAGAGCAAAAGGGCAAGACACTTTGTTAAAATGTATGTAGTTCTTTTGTTACTAGCACTCCAGGGCAGAAGCATAAACTGTTACCAGTAAAAAATTTCAGCCCAGGCAGAATAAAGTTACAAAGCAGGTAGGGCATTGTGGTGGTGGGATAAGGGAGGTGCGTTGCAGCAAGTTAAATAGTAAAATGTTGAGTATATTCTGGTAACTAATAATGAGGAGAAACTGTCTCTATACCTTCTAAAGCAGAGTGCATCAGATATAGCCTGTTCTCATCTACTACACTCCATAGGTACTGGGTTGACATTTGATCCCCGTGGTTTTCTTCTGGGATTGTTTACATCATTAATCTGCATCTTCTTTCTCCTAATTCCAGTCTGTAAATCTGCCTTTTCTGACATCTAATGGGCCCTACTACTCTTCGAAGGTGACTACGTGAAAGGAAATATTTCCACTCATGTTCCTTGTTTCCTTCCCAATTTCTCACAATTGCCTCCCACTCCTGAGTACCAGGACTACATGATCCCCATTCCCTATTCTTTCTTTGGTTGTTAGATTGCTTAATCGCATCTTCCCATGCTCAAGGAATTCAAGATTAGACATGCTATGCACCCAGTTTTAAAATGTGCTCTTCTGGGGCACCTGGGTGGCTCAGTGGGTTAAGCATCTGCCTTTGGCTGGGGGTCAGGATCCCAGGACCCTCCCTACTCAGCCAGGAGCCTGCTTCTCCCTCTCCCTCTGCAGCTCCCCCTGCTTGTGTTGTGCTGCTGTGCTCGTGCGCTCGCTCTCTCTCTCTCTCTCTCTCTCTCTCTCTCTCTCTCTCTCTGTCAAATAAAAAAATAAAATCTTAAAAAAAAAAAGAATCTTAAAGTGTGCTCTTCTTTCACCTGAACCACTATGGAAATGAAAGCCTCTCCTAAACCCTATGAACTAAATATTATTACTCCCTGGGTTATGGCCCTAGTGCGGGAGCCCCTCAGGGATTCTTCCAGTGCCCTCCTATTCCCCACCTAACACTTAGGGAGCGGTAAGTAGCGTGGTGCTGAGGCTGGGAACAGAAGCATCAGGCTTAGAAACACCCTATTTCAAGTATTAATCTGGGCATATTACTTAAACTTTCTAATTGTCCGTTTTCTCATTTTTAATCGAAGATACTGATACCTTCATAGTGCTTCTGTGAAAAATAAATAAGCAAATACTGTATAAAATGTTTAGCACAGTCCTGGGAACACAGAAGCCCTTTAAAACAAGTAAGGAGGACACTGTAAGCCAACGTGCTTCTTTCCACTAGACCGTACATTCTCTGGAGCAGACACGTGCCTTAATAGCTGTGCAGAACATAGTAGGCGCTTAATTAATTTGGAAGTAACAAGTGCAAGAATGCATGCATTTATGAACAGATTCTAAAATGAGAGCTCAGAAGATTAAATAACTCGCCCAAAGTCACCCATTGTTCAAAGAGCTGGAATTTTAAGCCAGATATATTTTATTATACGCTGCCAGTCAGTCTTCTGTAACATAAACGCTTTCTTTAGTTTCTTCACTTGATGGAGGGTTCGCTCTTGCTTTTTCAAGCACAGTTCCCTGAATTGTACAGGCTTGGTACAGCCGTAAATCCTTGAGACTCAATATTAAAATGTTTTGGCTCAATTACCTGCATGAATTTATCTGTTTGGTGAAGGTGTGCGCTCATACCATAACAGCCATCAGCAGTGAGGATTAATCTCCTGAGTCTTAATTAAAACAGTCTTTGGAGAATACAACTGCCTCAGGAAGTGCCAGAAATCTCATTTGAAAGCTTCCTGATTGTGATATTTCCAATGTCATAGCACAGATTCAAGAAACTTGGGTGTTTGGAATAAGCTTCGGATAAGAACAGCCTCACTTTAACTGCTTATCTGAACCACCATACCATCTGTTCTTCTCCCATCACGGTTCTGAACAGTACAGAGAAACAAACCTTCCTCTCTCTGTCCCACTTTGCATCTGAACATGATCTCCTTCCAAAGTAGTTCATTTCTCTCCTTTCCCCATCAAGTAAAGTAGAAACTAGCTGTGAACATTTCAACAGCACTGAAAAAATCTCTAACTTTTCCTAATACCTCCTCCCCAACACTCGTTTCCAAATCTCCTGTTTTCAACTTACAGTTATTTCAGTGAAGTTTTCTTTTTTCAAATTTATTTCATTTATTTATTTTTTACTATTCACATCCAATTTGTTACTATACCTTTTTTTTCTCAACAGTTTCTTGTATTTCTTCCTTCCTCTTCGCTCTCTGCATTAGATTATTACCAAAATCTTTTCTTCCTCCTATTTCTCTGCTACTAGAATCTCCCATGCTCATATCATCTCAAATGAGATGTAACGGTAATTGGTTTTAGATAATAGAGTAGGGCTGCCAGATGAAAGAAACAAAAAAATGTAAAAAAATAATTTGACCTTATTCTCTGTTATAAGACATACAGTGCCCAGAACAAGAACAGTGGATATCACTTTTCTTCTCTGTCCTCATCAGGACCTACCGACAGTAGCACATTCAATTCTGGGTACATTTGAAGACTATCAACAAAGTGAAGAAGAACATTACAGAGTGATCTAGGCAGCAGTTTGGAAGTCCTGGGAGGGAAGGGGCAAGTTAAAAACCCTTGAGGAAGTTTATTTGAAAATAAAGAGGCTAAAGGGAGACCTGACAAACTAAGATATAAAAGGGACATTACATAATAAGAAGATTCAAGTTATTTTTTTTCACTTTTAAAGATAAGACTTGAACTTAGTCTCCTTTGAGACTAAGGAGACGTGGCTTTCAGATCTATCCAAGACAAATATTCTAATGGTTGATCTTAATAAAAAGAGGGAAGCACCTTAGTGAGGTGGTGACTTTCCTATAGATGAAGCTGTTGCATAGCTACGTCTCCCAAATTTTGTAGGAAATACACATGCACAGAAAGGGAAATATACGACATGATCTTGTTAGCAATCAGCAGTGTCAAGTGACTGGGATTCTTCAATTATTTGAGCCTTGCTCTTCACCATTTTCTTTTTTCCCCCGTTTGTTTCTGTTTGTTTGTTTTAAACAGCCTTATTGAGGCATAACTTACATACAGAAGTCATTCAATTTAATGAACATTTTGAGCTTTTTGAGAACTTATTTTTTAGAAGAGTTTTAGTCACACCAAAATTGAGAGGAAGGTACACAGATTTCCCATACAAGCCCCCACACGTGCACAGCCCTCCCCATTACCAATATCCTTCACCAGAGTGATGCATTTGTTACAGTTGATGAATCTACACTGACACATCATTATCACCCAAAGTCTGTAGTTAATCGTAGGGTTCACTCTTGGTGGTGTATTTGCTCTGCATTTAGACAAATGTCTAATGACTTGTATCTGTCATTATAGTATCATAGAGACCATTTTCAGTGCTTTAAAAATCCTCTGTGCTCTGCCTGCCCATTCTCACCTAGCAACAACTGATCTTTTTACCTTCTCCACAGTTTTGCCTTTTCCAGGATGTCATATAGTTAGACTCACAGAAGTAGCCTATTGTTATTGCCTTCTTTCACTTAATATTCATTTAAGTTTTTTCCATGTCTTTTCATGGCTAGGTAGCTCATTTCTTTCTAATGCGGAATAATATTCCATTGTCTGCACAGATCCTAGTTATCTGCTTATTTATCCATTCACCTACTGAAGAAAATCTTGGTTGCTATTTGTCACTTTCTTGGTGAACCCATCTTTCTTTGATCAACTTAATTATCCCATCTATTATGGATGATCCTGATCACTGTACCACTGTGTAGATATATATAGAGATAGATAGGTAGATACAGATAGATATAGATATCTTCAACTTCTAGACAATTCACGCACATCATCTTCTGCAAGGAGTTTCCTCTAATTAAACACACCTCTCTGAGTGCTTGGCAGGTGAATTAGTTAGTGTTCAGGCTAAGAGTCTGTCACAAATAAACCAGGAAAAAAAAAAAAAGACAGTGGCTCAGTGGCTGAAGTAAAATGGATCACTTCTCTGTCAGGTTATAGCTCAGAAATAAGCAGTCTTGATGAGGATGGTTTTGCATCTTCAGTAAATGGCTTCCATCTCTCTGACCTAAGCATTTTTTCCCCTTCTCGTCTTCAGCAGGCTCCTAGAAAGATGCCAAGGCAGTGATGTTCAATCATTTAAAGTGCAGATATGGGGGCACCTGGGTGGCTCAGTTGGTTAAGCCACTGCCTTCAGCTCAGGTCATGATCCCGGAGTCCCGGGATCGAGTCCCACATGGGGCTCCCTCCTTGGCGGGAAACCTGCTTCTCCCTTTCTCACTCCCCTGTTTGTGTTCCTTCTCTAGCTGAGTTTCTCTCTGTCAAATAAATAAATAAAATCTTTAAAAAAATAAATTAATAAAGTGCAGATATGGAAGTGGCATGTATCACTTTGCCTCACATTACATTAACCAGAATTTGGCCTTATGGTTGCACCCAACTGTAAGAAGACTGGGGAATAAAGTCTTCCTTGAGTGACCAGAGTCCAGCTAAAACTTGATTATAGGAGAATGGATGTTGAACATCTCACAGTTGACTAAGATCATCCCCTTAGCTATTAATTTACTTGGGGGAGGGGGTGTTGCTTTATTTTTTTTTCCTTTTTATGACAGTAAGTTTTGCTTTTCAGAAAGTGAACAACTTTATTTTGAATCATAATTTAGCATTAAATTCCACTGAAATTTTAAGAATGAATTCATATGTTTAAAATTTGTAACCCTTATCTATCAATAATTTTAACATTGCCTTTTTTCATTGTAAAGTCTTTGTGCTTTAATTTGTCAGGGGAGGGGGGAGAGCACAAGAAGGGGGAGTGGCAGCAGAGGGAGAAGCAGGCTTCCTGCTAGATCCCAGGATCTCAGGATCATGATGTAAGCCGAAGACATATGCTTAACCGACTGACCCCCCCAGGCATCCCAAGTCTCTGTGCTTTAAAATAAATGTCCCACAGTTCTTCCAAAAGGAGAACTAGTAATAGTGAAGTTTCAGAATCTTTGAATATGGTTTTAAAACACACAAATTACAGCATGATGCTGTGAAAATTCTCATATTACTGAATCTTTTCACTTACTAATGAGACCTAAAGTATTTATATTTTCACCATCTTACACTAGTGCAACACAGCTTGGTGCTTAGAGAGACAAATAAGTCAGTTTCCCTGCAACCTGCTGCTCCCCAGTGTATGGGTAGACAGTGGGTGTGTAACACAAGGTTACCCTCACCCACGTGATGAAGAGGAAAGAATGCTACAAGGAGATGGCACTTGCATAAACCAACAACCCTAAAATCTGTTTCCCTGATTTTTGTACATTTTTGTACATTACATCTAAACATTAGTTAGATGGTCATTAAATGCTTAAATATTTGTTATATCTAGTCAACTCAGAAGGGTGTCTTTGAAGTTAATTTTACTTCTGTAGTTTCTTTGAAGTTTTATTTGGTCTCTAAACAAAATTCTCTACATTAAATCTCTGCCTTAATAGGATAAATGCTAAAAGTAAGATTCATAGTAAATATGCTCAGAAGAATGCCATTCTGTATGAATCCTCAATTACTTCTGTCTCTATGCAGCTTATAATGGACTTTTCCTTTGATTCTGATGGTTATCAGGAAATATTACAGTATTGTCATAAATGGAAAAATCTTCACCTTTTAGCGTCCTTAAAATTTTCTTGGAAGGTAAGTTTTTCATCACTACTGGGTCATTTTGCACCTAGAACTAAACTCTGTGCATTTTTTTCAATTGGCTGATCATAAGCATTCTCTCAATTCCCACTTCCATTTATTTGATATCACAGTACACATGGTTCATTATTTTTCAGAAGTACCAGACTGTGAATTGCCTCGTGTCTGCTCGACAAACTGTGGCAAGCAATAAAATCCTGTGTCACTGGATTGGGAAGGGGACGTCTTCCTTTAGCATTCCTATCATGGCCTTTATCACAATCAGAATCCAATTGTAACCTGACTTCTCTCTTTTATTACGTATGAGAAAGCACAATCAGAATACTGACACAAGCTTTAACCCATAATACCAAAGTCTCCTGCTTTGATCTCTCTCCCGGGCCTCCCTCATTTTTTGTGTGTATCTGAAAATAAAGGCTGGTAGATGGCAGAGTCCTCATTAAGCAAGAGTTTATTTGAGCCTCTTCCTTTAACATACATTATGATCTGGAGCTATTTGTCATTATTTTGTTAGTTGACTATTTCTTTTAAATCCAAGACCTGAATCTGGGACATCTAACAAGAGCTCAGCCATATACACATAAAGCCAGCACATTGCTGCCCACCACCGTATTTGAGGTGTAAATGATGGGTAGTCTACTTTATACTTTCTTTTGATTCTCAGTATTTATTCTTTTATTTTCTTTCTTTTTTTTTTTTTAAAGATTTTATTTATTTGACAGAGAGAAACACAGCCAGAGAGGGAACACAAGCAGGGGGAGTGAGAGAGGGAGAAGCAGGCCTCGCGCCGAGCAGGAAGCCCGACTCTATCCCAGGTCTCCAGGATCATGACCTGAGCCGAAGGCAGTCGCTTAACCAACTGAGCCACCCAAGCGCCCCTCAGTATTTATTCTAAGTACCCTAAAAATCTTTGACTTCCCCATATTTCTTGGTTGGCAAAGTATAAAGTCAACTTCACTTAATTCAATCTTGGTTACTGCCTTGTGGTCAAATGTCTCTGACTTTTTATTTAGTCATTTGGTATTAGAAGTTTTCTCTACTACTGGCCTATATTTATGTTTCTAAATCATCATCATCATCAAGAATATCATCATCATCACAAAACCTGGGACACTAAAGCCAGATAGATACATATTATTTATTTCTAAACAGTTTCCTCTTAATTGAACACTCAAAAAAATCCAAAATCTATTTATTCAATTTGAAACTCTAAACTAAGGACTAAATATCAGCTTATTGATCACTGCACTTCTTTGGGCTCCACCTTAACTCTTCTTAGTTCTCCAAAATCAAAGTCCCCTCCTCACCAAACACACAGGAACATAAGGACTGAAACCCAAGTATATACAGGAGATACTTCAGTTTGAGCCTTCTGTGCTTACGTAATCATGCATGTATAAAAAATTTGGAAAACTGTATGCATTGGGAGAAGAAACATAAAAATACACATAGTTCTAAAAACAGATTGGAATTTGGAGAGGGTATGCAAAAAGTAATTGAGAAAAATATGATCAAATCTTACATACATTCATAATAAACACATTTAATAAGTTAAGATTAAAGGGAACTTTTTAGAAAAAACTTTATAAAGGAAATCTAAAAAATATAATAAAATAGTTCTTGGTGAAATTAAGTATCACCTTGAAAATTAGTAATGAGACAAAGATTCTCCATATCACAACATCACACTGAAAGCCTCATAGCCAGTGCAGCAAGACAAGAAAGGGAATAAAAGACATAAAGATTGGAAAGCAAGAAATGAAGCTCTTATTATTTGTAGAAAATATGATTGCCTACATGAAACGAGATGATTTATACACAATTAGAACTATAAAATCATTTAAGAAAGTGGTTGGATACAAAATCAATATACAAAAATCAATTGTTGTTTTGTATATTTAGTGAACAAAGAACACATTTTTCTATTTCTCCTTCTCAGGTAACTTCAGTGGTGCGCAGTGATTGGAGCCTACCTGTGTATCTTGCAAAGAGATGGGGACTTCCAGGGAAAAATGCAGAATTAACAGCATCCTGGAGGGGGTTATTTAGGAGGAAAGGCTCTATGGAGCAGGAGTTACTGGAACTCGTATTAGATGTCAGTAGGAATGAGGAGTGGATGTGGATGGGTGGGACCAGGGTACCCTGGCTGAAATGAAGCACAATATAGAAATACAGGCCAAGGAAAACATGGAATTGCAAATGTGGGAGGATAAATTAAAGACCTCATGGGGAGGAGCTGAGTTTATCATCTTTCCAGGCAATATCAGGGAAGAAATTCATTGAGTAATTCATTGAAGGGGAAATGCTAGGGGTTTCTAAGTAATGGAAGGTGGAAATTCTTGGTGTTTATGCCAGTGAAGGATGAAAAACTAGCACCGTGGATAGGACGGAATGAGTCCATTGGTCTCAACACAGTTGCTTAAAGTCAGTCCCAGTTTTCATTGGTCAGGAAAGAGTCTTCAGTAAAGGTCTGGGGTTGGAGGGGGAAGGAGTCTCTCAAAACTCACGGTACTTGAACAGCTTCCATTGGCTAGAGCAGTTTCATTTTGTTTCTGTATCTCCTGGACAAATGCCTTAGTGAATGAAACATTTTCCTTTTATGAAAGTAATGTGGGGTGACTGGATATAGATTAGAGACCATTTTTAAGGGGTCTGTTAACCTGTAGGCAGTAGGAAGTCACAAAGCAGACCCAAGAACAGAATGGCACAGACAAGATTTCTGCCCTGAGGGCTAGGGGCACTTTGACAACCATGCAGAGGACCGTCCTGATGAAAATCAGAGAGGAATTGACTGCCCATGACTCCTCCAAAGAAAAATCAATTTGGTTTTATGAAAAGACACTACAGCACAAAGATGAGGAAGGCACAGTCCCTGCCTTCCTGAGAAGTGCTAACATTTTGAGTGTTTGGATGAGCTTGATGTAAAGAGGCAAGGCTGTTTTAAAATCTGTATCAGCTGGTGCTGCCTGTGCTTTACCAGGGCCTGAAGGAGGCTCTGCTGGGAAAGGCCATTAACAGTCTAGGCACCTGCTAGGAGCCAATGCATGCAAATGAGAAACAAACAAACCTGAAGGTGGGATGGAGAGGAGGAGGTGCAGGGGGAGGGGACAGAGAGCAGATGAAACAGCGAGCCCACCCATCCGATGAATTCTTCTCTGCTCTCGTTTCCAGACTGCACAGGCTTGGCTGAGCGTGCACCTCACTTGTTAATCTCCTTTTTGCATCCCTGTTTTTGTGGCTGTCAGAACTCCATATTATGCAAATTGGGTTTAAGCAATTAAGGCAATAATGTTTCCCTTGAAGAGTTTGACAAGGTGGTGGGAGCTAGGACTGAATTTTGCAGACAGGAGCTTGGATGCTTATTTACCTACAAATAGAAGAGGAACAAGAAAATGGAAAACATGGCAGCATCAGGTTTACCTGAGCTGTGCTGCTCATTTGCTTGCTTTTCCTTGGTGCTTCATAGGAGAACAAAGGGTCACTCCACAGAATTAGTGGGTGGTAAATTTAAAACAAATGAACACTTTTCACAAGATTCAGCTCTAACCTGTTGAATTCACCCTTGCAGAAGGACACCGAATCGAATAAACTGTCCTGGCAGGATTTTAAAGACTGGGCAATTTTACAACAAATAACATTTGAAGCCACAGGGATTGGGTCTCCTCTGTCGATTGTCTTGAATCTGGAGAAAAGTAAGTCCAGAAAGCTGGACTTTGTTTTCAAATTGCATAGTATATGAGAATGTCACATCTACCTTCCTTTGAGAAATCCACTGTCGTTAGGAAACCAGATACCATATATCAGACTCTTAATTGGGAATGGCACATTCCACATTTCTATACTTAGGGGAACAATACCCAAATGACACTGTCCTAATTTGAGCATGTGACCAACAAAACCCTCTTATAGTTTGGTAGAAATCATTTTTAAAATATTTACTAAACTTTCAACATATGATTGTGAATATTCCTCTTCCTTCAGTGGTGTGGTTGAAGCTTCCCAAAATGTCAGAGTTTCAGTAGAAAACGGTGCCCTCTCTCCTGCTTTGCCATTTAACTGTCCAGCCTCTCATTAGCATATCAACGGATAGTTAAAAAATGCTTGCTATGCATTTAGCTCTGTGTGTGTGTGTGTGTGTGTGTGTGTGAGAGAGAGAGAGAGAGAGAGAGAGAGAGAAAGAAAAACAGAGAGATGGATAAGAAGAGAGAGCGGTATGAAAAGTGAGACTATAAACAACAGTAAAATTATAAAGCGTCTTTCTCTTTGTTCTTAAGTATTCTATTGCTATATTCCTCACTCCTTGTTTGTAATAAACACCCTTTTAGTTTATATCATATACAAATCATTTGCCAAGCTTCTCCTTCCAAAAATATAATCCCTGTCACTCAGTATCAACATCTATACACTACCTTTCTCTTAACTCTCTTTTTTCTGATATAGTCAATGGTTGGTGGAACCACCTCCTCCCTTTCATAAATTCATCAAAAAACTGAATTCTGACCTCTGTTCACTGACATAATCTTTTTAGGAAAATCCAATTAAATATCATTTCCTTAATCTAATCAATTCCTTCTGACCTCACTCTACTTGACTGCTCTGTGGCATTTCACAGCTAGCCTTCTCAAAACTTTGACTTGCTTTCAGCCCATCCTTTTGATAAATCTCTGTGTCTCTGTTCTTCATTCTGTTTATTAATTCATTCACTCATTCCTTCTTCCATTGATTCTAGTGGTCATGCAATACACTTCTCGGTGCTAAGAACTGTGACATGTTGAAGTTCTCCTCTTTCTCCTTTAACCTATGGGACACATTGGTCACCAACTTCTGCAGATTCCGCCTCCCTAAAGAGTATCAGACCTACTTTGTCCTTTCTAGTTCTGTAGCCATGGTCTTCATCATATCTCAGTATGAATATGATCTCATTGAATTTAGTCTCACAGAAATCCTTACAAAAGAACATCCATTTTTCTAAGATTTTATTCTCTACCTTTACCTTTTCAATACCAATGTTCCTTATTCTTTTATTCATGCCTTGTACTTTTCCCATACCAGACTGATATTGCTTACCTGACCAAGTCATTTTTGTCTATATCTGTGTGCTGTTTTTCAGAGTGTTCCTTCTTGTGCAGTAACCTCTCCCCTTTCTCTGGTGAAATTTAATTTATTCTGTACATCTCATTTTAAATGCCACCTTCCTATAATTCTCTGGGAAAAATTGGCTACTTTCTAGGCAGATAGATAGATACATAGGTAGGTAGGCATATCTATTATATATATAATATATATAATATACATATATATACACAGACACATACATATATATGTATATATATGTATATAATTTATACAATAGCATAAATCATGTTATAATAAAGTGAGATATACATGCGTCTCCCCACTTGACTGTATCTATTTGGGAACAAGGACTGGATCTTATACTAGTATTCAGTAGATGCCTAGAAAACATCTACACAGTTAAATTGTGGTTCCCTGGTCTCAGTTTCCCAGTGTTCTGAAGAAATATAGGTTATTATTTTTAAGAATAATGGAAAACAGATGATGTAATATTGGAAGAGAGGAATTAAGACGGGATTGAGAGGGAAATAGAACAATGCAAATGATTGGGTTAAAAATCTGCTGTCCTGCCTAGAAAGTTAAATAGGGAAGGCTTTGAAGAGTTGGCACAGAGCTTTAAGCAATCTTGAACTTAATACGCTGAGTCTGTAGAGTTGTAACTTATCCAATCTAGCTGAGTAAGGTGAGTTTGTATACTTCATACTAGTGTGTAAACCATGATTGCCTGGCACTGTAGTTTAAAAAAATGATGTTGTCTGCATCTTGAAGCAGCTGGCTGTATGTGAATATTGAAGGTGAGCTGTTGGAAGGAGGAGTGACAAGGACACGGTTATAAATTCCATACCGAGAG
Organism: Spilogale gracilis; assembly: GCA_004023965.1. Classification (NCBI taxonomy): domain Eukaryota; kingdom Metazoa; phylum Chordata; class Mammalia; order Carnivora; family Mephitidae; genus Spilogale; species Spilogale gracilis. The sequence goes on from PITA01004385.1 coordinate 53,245, forward strand.
TCTGCATTCGTTCAGTCCTTCCTCATCTCTCCCAAACCCATTCTGGTCTTTCCAGGATAAAAAAGGAAAACAGACAAAAAAGGTGTGTGTGTAGGGGGCAGGAGGTAGTTAGTTTCAAAGCTGGCCAGAGGACCTATTTGATCAGAGACTGTTGTTTAAAAACTCTTGTTATTTGGAAGAGAGAGATTTTGAATGGCTCTAATCCCTTCCTTAATTTAGTGGCCCTTTTAGGAAATGCAGAACACTTGGCCCCCTGGTAAAGACAGTAACAGATTGAGAGACAATGGCAATTAAAAAAAACCAGCTAACCCAAGCCTCGGGAGGCAATGGGAGACTTTGGTGAGTTAATCAGCATTAGCAGGGATGTGGTCACAAAGAATATGGGAGTACAGGAAGGAGGTGATTTTTGAATGAAGGAGTGCTTCAGAAGGTGATCCAGAGAGGATGGTAGGAAAGAAGGAAAGGAGAGGATGGTGAGACTGTAAAAGAAAGATCCACGTTACCCCCTTTCCAGTTTTACCCAAGGTAGGCACTGGCTTGGTACTTTGAGCATGATAAAGCAGATTTCTAAGAGGGAAAAATTCTTGCTACTTTTTCCCTAAATTCTTCTCTTCTTGCAATACAGTTTTCACAGAAATTGAAATTTTATCTTGGCAACAATAGCTGAAATACAAATCCTTGAAAATGAGCATGATGCCTTAGGTAGTATAATAGGGAGAAGTAAAATCAATACTATTATTAATTGTGATCTACTTGAGACAGGACTCATGTTTTCATCCACCTACTGGTAAACTGGCATGAAATGAGAGGATTTAGTGAAATTGTTGTTAATTCAATTCATTTCATCAAATACTTACTGATAGTCAGACTCTGTATTAGGTTCCATGAATAAGGAGATAATAAGGCAGTATCATAACCAAATATTTGCTTACTAGAGCTTGAAACTCTTCTGATTGTTGTGATAAGACAGAGCCTAACATCTCTGTAACTATAGATTGAACTTTGTCCTCTTGACTACTTAATTATCTCCTTAGTCAAAATCATAACAGAATTCAGCTAAAGATTCCTATCAAAATTCAGCTGAAGATCACCAGCAATCCTGAGAAGACCAGTAAGAATATGGGTGAAGGGACTGTCCGTTATCTCTGTTTGTTATGGAAAAAAAGTTTTACATTTCAGAAGTATGCGTGTTGTTCCAACTATCAAATTATTACTGCCTCAATCATTTCAGATCACCAATAGTATTCTGTTTTCCTTTTAGAGAGATGGCCCTCAAAATTTAATGTATATTAAAAAAGTTGCTAAATGTGTTTTTTGTTTTGTTTGTTTATTTTACTAAGTGTGTTATTTAAATAGATTTCTGGATTCCATCCACCAAAGATTCTAATTAATAGATCTAGGAACAATTTATTGTTAATAAGCAGCCTGAATGATTCTGATATAGTTGGTTTATGAACAATACTTTGAGAAATGTTGCTTTATAGAGAGATCTTTCTTTGAAAAATTGTCCCTATTTTTTTCTCCTAAAGACCTTTCTCTTGGAACAGCTTTTTTTTTTTTTTTTTTTTTTTTTTTTTTTTTTTTTTTTTTTTTTTTTTTTTTTTTTTTTTTTTTTTTTTTTTTTTTTTTTTTTTTTTTTTTTTTTTTTTTTTGGACTTCTATCTATACCAAAAAGTCTTATATATTATTTCAGCTTTCTTTCTGCTAATTTATTTTGCTCCTTGTTCATGCTTCAGATGATAGTGATTTCAGTAGATTACATACTGACGTTGATTCATTGTCATACCAATTTAGGAAAAAAATAAGCAAAACTGGAGATATACTTAGATTGTATATATTGATTACCTTATTTAATTATATTTGTGTCATATTTGTAATATGACAAGATGATTTAATCAGAGATATTAAAATAGATTTTAATACCAGAAAGCCTGAAAAAAATGATTATTGAGTCAGTGAAGGTACAACCAGGAAAAGAAAAATTACAGTGTATTTAAATAAAATAAATTCAAAAAGAAGTTTTTGTTTTTTTTTTTTTAACTCAGGAAATGAAATTGTGAGAAACCAATCAGAGAGCTTCGAGACAAAACCAAGATTAGCATCAGTTTCAGAGATAGTGGGAAGGATTAGGATTACCAGAGCCAAGGGATTGGTCTCCAGAGGAGATAGAGCTATAGCCAAACACAGTGACCAGAGATAAGGGGAGAGAAATACTCTGGGTTTTCTCATGCCCCTATCCTCTAATTTTCTGCCAGTTCTTCTTACTAAATGAACTCAGTTGACAGGGGAGCCTGTGAAATGCAATGTTTACCAGTCAGCTCCACAGTGATTTAAGAGCAGGTGGGGGTGAGGAAGATAAACTGAGGCATATTAAAAATTTAAGAATTAATTTGAGCAAAAATCAATTGGAATCAGGCAGTGACAAACCAAAAGTGATTAGAAGCCAGAATTCTGTCTAATGCAGCTGGGAAAAAAATTAGAGAGAAAGGGGAAGCAAAACAAGGAAATTATTGATTGGCTATAGCTTAAAACCTAGTTGGCTGTTTGTGATTGGTTGTTCTTAGTTTTCAGTTTTGTAACCTTGAGGTATTTACAGGCTTAGATTTTGGTTTGCCAGCAAACCAGACTCTAATGCTAGGGCATTAGAGGCACAGCAAGCATCTCCTTGTTTAATTAATAAAACAAAGTAATAGAGCCCAGGACCTGCAGAGAGGTGAATATATCCCTAAATTGACCTTAATGATTCTCTCTGATCTACTTTAATGGCAAGAACTTTGATATTTTTTGTAAGTCCCTTTTTGTATTGTGCCACACTGAACTTTGAATGTTCCATCTCACCACCATAGTTTGCTTCCTTGGGAGTTTAGTGCTTGAGATCCACAAGGTTGAAAAAGAAAACAGCTTTTCTCTGCAGATCTCTTCCACTGCTGACATATTTTGATGTGCCTTCCTATTCTCCCACTTGTTCTCTCTAATTCTCTTCCCCTAGCACATTGGGAGATAAAGGAGAAAAGAGTTGGACTGGGAAAGGAAAAGATATACGCAGAGAGAAGGGGGAAAAAGGAAAGGTTTACTGGAGACATTGGAGAAATTTTGGGAAAAATGAAATACAAAAAAGGTGATGAGGATGGTTGGGCAGATAGGCAAGTGATTGAAAAGAGGTAGATGGAATGTTAGAAGAGATGTCTGATATTTCCTGCTCTTGTTCCCATTTCCTTCCAGATTACATTTACTCTTGTGTTACCACCATGATATATGGTGGTTCTCAAGCCACTTCTCACTGACAGGAACAATCAAAGTCTCTGTTAGGGGCACCTGGGAGGCTCAGTGGTTAAGCCTCTGCCTTCAGCTCAGGTCATGATCCCAGAGTCTTGGGATCCAGCCCCGTATCAGGCTGCCTGCTCAGAGGGGAGTCAGCTTCTCCCTCTCTCACTCCCCCTGCTTGTGTTCCCACTCTGGCTGTGTTTCTCTCTGTCCAATAAATAAAATCCTTTAAAAAAAAAGTGTCTATTAAAGCCTTTGTTAGGCTCATGTATTATTATATTAATACCTCATACAGTGGTCACCTGTTCTTGTGGATTTAACAAACATCAGGCTGCACAAACCACATTTAACTTGTGCTGCAAAAAAATGCCTTGCTGTAGTAGAATATTTTAAACCATTTTTTAAGTTAGTTTATGTCTCATATCATTTTTCCTCATGGTAATTCATTAGACAGATATTTTTAACTGTGTTTTACAGAGGAGAAAGCTGAGACCTATGGATATTAAGTATTGCTGCATTTCACACATCAAGTTAATAATGTATATCTAAGTGATGCAGGAGTTAAATCTGATTCCTGAATGAAATGATCAGGATATGGCTGAACAGGAACTAGAGATGTTATTTGGATGTTTTTAACGTTTACCATTCTTTCTAAAAACTTTTATAGTTTAGAAAACATGCCTATAGAAGTCCTTTAAAAGCCCTAAAATATGTCATTGACTAATAGAGGGAATTTGGGGTCAATAAGACAGCACACAAAACCAAATCAGATTCAGACCAGAGTAGCTAAAGCAAGAAATCAGACTAGCAGAGGAAATGAGCTTCTCCAGACAAGCTTCCAGGTTGACTGTGGAGCTCAGTGAGGCTGGTTGGGATCCAGAAGTTGAGTGGGGGACTCCTGAGAGAAATGCACAGTTGTAAGAACTCACAAGTGACGATTTCATTCAGTATGATGTTCACAGATTACCCAAAACCTGCCTGTAGACTGTGTTTCTCCATGCGCACACACCCATGGGACCACTTCCAAAATCTCCTCAAATGCGTGCTTCTTAAAATGCAAATTCCCGATTCCCACCCCACACCATTAAAACAGTCTCTGTGTGTGGTGGAGGCTAGGAATTTGTGTTTTCAACAAGTCCTCCGGCTCATTCTTTTCCAGTGTACCATTTGAGAACCTATGTTACAAGTACCCTTGGCCCCAAAAACCCATCTGTCTTAGAAAAATAAATTTGAGACTGCCCTACAAACTCTGCTTTCCCTGGTCATTAAACAATGAACGTTAATATTAAACAATGTTTCTATGTAGCCCATGCTAATGCTAGGATGAACACTGCCTCCCGGAAGTCCAGTGGTTCTCAGTTCTTGTGCTTTTCTCCACTGGAGGTGCCCAAGCTGGGAGGTCACCTAACTTAGTGTATGAGCCTCAGAGGGCATCTAAAGGAGTGCTTTCATATTTCTTACCACCATCTGAAACCATATTCTAAGCTGCTAAATTCTGCTTACAAAATGTTATTATGCCATTTATGCCAAAACTCACCCATACTAAGAGCAAATATTGCTTCCTTGTAGTTTTCCATTACCCATGACACATGCACTTTTTACTGTATCCCTCTGGTTTGGAAATATGAAGCCAGTGTAGTAAAAAAGTGAATGAGCTGGTCGGTTTATTTCCATTAAAATGCAGGTACACACTGTTTGTTTATCTCCCTCTGGGAACAAGCTGGGAAACTGTTAGTGTTGGGGAAAATAATAATAAAAAAAGTCTTAAGTGTTGACTCCACATTTTCAGGGTCTTGATAAGTCCTTCTGAGTGTGGCACTCCATCACTTTTCTCAGCAGGGTATAATTACTCATAACTTGAAGGTTTTATCTCTGGGCTGCTTCTAATAAAGAGGGGGAAAAGAAGGCATATCTGTCACTCACTGGAAGTGTAGATGTTTAATTAAGTATCACGTATAATTGTTTCAGTCTCTTGTGTGACAATTGCACAGTCCAGGAGTTTAGGATGGGGGTAGGGAGATCATCTAGCAAATTTATGAGGATTTATAAAGTAGGATTTCTTAATGTATCGTGTGTGTGTGTGTGTGTGTGTGTGTGTGTGTGTGTGTGTGTGTGTGTGTTCTAGTCTGTATACTTCTACTCCTGCATCTGAGGCTCATCCTGCTGGTTGGTCTTTGGGTATCATGCAACATGATACTCATTTGTATTTTCTCTGGGTACCCTTCTCAGTATTTTTAAACTATGAGGTAATTATTTCTTACTCTGTTCCATTTCCTTATGTTCTCTCCCTTGTCCTGACCAGGGTCTCTTATAGTTAGTGTTTACATGTGGTATATCTGATGTGACCCATCGGACAAAAGAAAGAGCCAATGAACTGGGGATTCGTGGACAGGTGGGAAGCATGGCCCCTTACAAGATAGTGCAGACCATTTAAAGCCTCAGTAGACCTTTGTTATTGGTTCCTTCCACCCTGGACCTAAACAGCTTTCACAGTTTGCAGGCACTATGGTTACAGGGTTGAAGCCTTGGGACTGTCCATCTCTGTTGGAGCTCTTCTTTGGAACAACGATGGTTTTGGAGGTTTGAGAAGTATGCTTTTTCTCTGGATCTTCTGCATATGCCCAGATATTTCCTGACCCTTATTTGTACTGTTTGCTAATTTCCATGATGCAAGGCTCCTGTTATGGCCAACTGATAGGTTCTGCTGTATCTGTTCTCAAACTGCCAACATCATTCTCGCCTCAGAACTTTTGCTGTAGTTACTCTTTATACCAGGAAAATTTTTCCCTTAGATCATCACCTAGCTTTCTCTACCTTATTTCATTTAGGCCTCCACTGTTATGTTACCTCCTCAGAAAGGCCTCAATTGACCACACATTAATTTTTATCCATCTTTTCTGCACAGCAATATGCATGACCTGAAACTCTATGTTTACATATCTATTAGTCATTTGTTCAGTTGGTTTTCTTCATTATTGTATCTCCAACACCTAGAATAAAACTGGCATTTAGTAGACACTCAGAAATAATTCTTGAATGAAGATATAACATATATGATTAATCAGTAGCCATGAGATTAAGACCAAAACTATACACTTTTGGAATATTTTCAGCTTTTAGAATAACAGGATCTGTCCATTCTACTGTGCCTTCTAAAGCCCCCACTCATCGTCTTATCATAGAATTCATTGAGTATATAGTGATTTTTTTTCCTCTTAGACTAGGAGCTTCTTGGAGGAAAACACCATTTTTCATTTACTCTTAAATTTCTCATATCTGGACTACAGTAGAAGTTGAATAAATACAGAGAGACTGAGGATGAATATGCAACATATTCTGTTTATCCTATTTCCTATGTTTCAGGGGTGGTTAGTATTAAATCCCTAGGTTAGAATAAAAGGGGCCTGTGTGCATCTCTTAGGGCCAGCAAGAACCTGAGAGGCAACAAACAAACTGTATTTTTGTGCCACAAATGAGCCAAAGGGAGGCAAGGATGTCTGAAGATGGAGTGAGTTTTGGCAGCTGCCAGTGTGGGAAGCATCTAAAATCCCCAGGGTCTCAGGGCAAGAAGAAGGAATCCTGAGGCTAAACAAATTAATGTCTTCCATGGGAGCCCCAGGACAATGTGCAGATGCCAAACATTGCTAACTGTGTAGTAGACCTCTAATCAACTGAACATCCTGTGATAGTCCCAATGTTAACTGTTCCTGGGTAATCTGCCAGAAAAAGGCATGACAGGAGGATCTACTGAGGCAATGGTTTTTCCACATCTGCTTTTGCTTGTACCTAGCTGGATCACTAAATGAGTCAAAGAACTCTACCTAACAAGTATTCAGGAGGGGGAGAGCATTTTAGGAAATGTAGGTATGGTGTAGGACATCAGCAAGGAGATCCAACAAATTTATCATGAGTCTATTGTTTTTATGTATTTGGATAATTTGTATAGAAAGGTGGGTACAAAAGTAAAATATGCCTTTTGTGACTATGTAAAAGAAAGATATTCAGGTGTCTTGTACCTTGGGTATGGGCGAATGTTCAGGGGAAGCCATGTCCTGGGAAAAGAAGGATGTTGAATTAGTCAGAGGGAAGTTTTAGAACTCAGTAAATTACTGTGTAATGACTGTTGGAGAAGAATCTCCTCTCAAGAGGGAAAGGAACAGGAAGAATACAAAGCTTTCATGTTGTGCTGAGTACTTGATACATCAAAAATATACAGCTGATGTTCTGAGGCAATACAAAGATCACAGCAATTAAGAAGGGGAGGTTGAGTAGGAAGCAGACAAAGAAGGAACAAAAGATGGCTTCCCCCCTTCCCTCTGCCAGGTTCTTAGAGAAAGTTAGTACTGAAAATCACTTTAAAAATTCTGCAGTCTAACCTCTTAATTTTACTTCATTTTTCTGGTCCAGGTTTCCATCTGTAATTTGCTTAAATGCACACAGACAGACATTGACAGGGATTAAATCCAAGAAGTCTTCAGTTTCCCCTTAAGACAGTACACTTTTGCACTGTACTTCACTAGGATTTCCAGTTAAACTGATGCCATACTACTTACATACTAAGTATATATGGGAAAAAAATGTAAAATAAGTTGATGTATCTCCAGAAGATAAGAGAGTTGAAATCTCTGAGAAGAATTATGAAAACCAGAGAGGTCAGGGTAAGGGCATGATACACTGTACTGGGGTGTGTGTGTGTAATTGTGTGTGTGTGTTTCGGTGGGGGTTGTTTGTTTTGTCCCAGAGACCATGGTCATTATTACCTATAACCCTGATTACCAGCATGTTCCCCAACCTCCAGAGGTAGTCTTGCAGGGAGATTCTTCCTCTGATACTAACCCAGCTCTGTTCAAAGCCATTGGCTTGAATATACTCAGAGGCATATTCAGCTGAAGCAAATCCTGCTGGTGGAATAGCTTTTCCAGGCAGAAGGATGGAGTCAAATACCAGTAAAGAGAAGGCAGGGGTAGACATGGTAATTGAGGTCTTCTGAGCATAAAGGAAGAGATTATATGGTATACAAAGCAGGAGTGTGGAAAAATGGATTGTAGTCCTGTAATTTCATTGGACTAATTGTGAGTCCTTGAAGCTCCATTTCCTCTTTATGAGATGAGGGGATTTGTCATGATGTCCTAATGGTGCCAGTGTGATGTAATTAATTCTATTCAAGAAATAATCCTTGTCCTGATTAGGTAAATAGGACTTGATTCATTCCACTCTGATTAACCACTGCTTCTCAAAATATCTTAGAGGCTTCTACCCATCCTACCCAGCAACTCACCGTGTTCTCCTGGCAGAAATGAAAAATGCTCCAATATCCCCCATGATAGAGATCAAGCCAAGATCCAAATGCTTTAAAACATAAAACACTTCCACAGATGGTTGTGGTTTGCCTTGCAAGCGGGATGGCATTGGTGGAGATAAGATGATGAGGGAAAAATGAGAGGGGGAGGTAAGGAGAGGTCCTTTAAAACATCAAAAAGACTTTATACATCTTTTCTGCCCTTCCATAAAGACTTCATCTGACTTCCAGATTGCCGTAATGGTCTCCCTAACAAGGCCCATCCTGGCCTGACAGAGCCAGGCATACACTCTCCAGCTTTGCTTTGCTTCTTTGATGCTGTCACATGTCCTTCATTTTCTACATTTCATTCGTTCGGTGCCTTTAAGCTACGAGGATAAAAGTGCCTTGCATTAAAAAAAAAAAAAAATCAGCTTACATTTTTTTAAAGGGGTAGACATTTCATGCAGCCTTTAATATTTTTCTAGGAAAAAAATGCTACTTTAAGGAGAAACTAGAGAGATATTTCTGCTTTCTTTTCCCCCCTTTGCACCCTTCACCCTGAATCTCCCATTTTCAGCAGTAAGACACAGCAGTGGGTATAGTACAGGAAAGGGTGAGGGAATAACTATCTTTTAGAAAGCATTTAAACCACTACAGTGAATAAAAAAAAAGCCTGAACATTCATTTACTGCTAAACAATGACAAAAGATAATTAGAATGTTTGAAAGCACTGCGCTGTATTCGACATCTGTTAAACATTGGTTGAGATAGCTGTTTTTAAAATTAGGTGGTGTTGAGGAGGAAAGGTAACCAATAGAGTATAATGCTTGTAGCTTTCATAATCTGTATGAAGGTTACATAGAAATGTCTGAAATATTATATATGAAGGAGGGTATAAACAGTGAAAACTTTATAGCAGAAGGAAACACTATATGATAGAATTCATGTGTGTGGAAATACTCACTTAAATAGTAAAATGTGGCCATAAGGATACTCTCTAGATTATCTCTCCAAAATAATGAGCATAATCTTAAAATATGTAGGGACACAAAGAATCTGTAAGAAAAGGACTAGTAGCAATAGTAAAGGATAAGAGTTGGCCAGAAATGGAGTGTGAATACACACATAAAAATAGGAAAAAAATAGGAAATGGCAAGATTTCCAGATAGGATAAATGACATCTACAACAGGTGTTTAGAAGCCAAGTGAAATGGAAATGTTGGGGTGCCTGGGTGGCTCAGTTGGTTGGGCGACTGCCTTCGGCTCAGGTCATGATCCTGGAGACCCGGGATTGAGTCCCACATCGGGCTCCCTGCTCGGCAGGATGCCTGCTTCTCCCTCTCTCACTCCCCCTGCTTGTGTTCCCTCTCTAGCTGTGTTTCTCTCTGTCAGATAAATAAAAAAATCTTAAAAAAAAAAAAAAGAAAAGGAAATGTTGAGGAGATCCTTAGATTTGAATAAGAACTGATGCTGGAGGTATGTATAAATGTGCACAAACCAAACCAAACTACACAATTCTAGAGGGAGAGGAAACAATGAAGAAATCTATCATGCAACTATTAAACTCCAGGAGAGAAAACTGTGCCAAAATGTGGGAATTGGAAAAAAAAAATTAAAAACACCTGCAGAGTTAAGTAAACCACAAGGAACTTGGAAATTCAGGGTAAATGTGTTTTGAGGATCAAACAGACCTAGGACTGGTGAAAGAAAACAAAACTGTCTGAATAGCCAGAAAAGTCAAAGAATCTCTCACTGGAAGAAATGAAAAAAGGGCATCTTTGGGAGAGAGAAGAACATTAAGAACTGAAAAAATCAACCAACCAGAGGAAGCACTAGGCCTACATGAAATCCACATAAGATGATCCTGTGAGAGGTACTCAAAATATAATACTAAAAGTGGCTTTCCGTCAGAGAGCCAGGTCTTCCTTAGGAACCTGTGTGAAGCTCAACTAGGCCCACACTTCAAGGGACAGAATTTTTTGGGGAATTTGCAGCATCTTTCACCAGTCAGTGTAGGAGAAAAAAGGAAAATCAGAGGAGTTTATTTAAATATTGACTTCCTTCATTTATAAAATAAGTCAATTAAGTTCCTGTTAGGCAATATTCCATTCAGAGAAATTAGGTAAAACAATGACAAAAATAATTGACTATCTTACTTCTATACTGGTTTTACCAGTGGCATGCATGATAAAAAGAAGGCTCAATCAATGTTTATAAATCCTCCTTTGTTGAAAGAAAGATAGCAGAGCTCCTCTAAGTAGAAGTAACATAATAAAAAATATTAAGACTCTAAATTTACCACATGTAAAAACTATTTCTTAAAAAGACATATGGGGAAGAGGTGCCCAGGTAACTCAGTCAGTCACCCATCTGACTTCTGATTTTGCCTCAGGTCATGGTCTCAGGGTCGGGAAAGTGAGTCAGTGTGTCTGGCTCCACACTGAGCATGGAGACTGCTTAAGGTTCTGTCTCTCCCTCTCCTTCCTCCTTCAAGAAAACCCCCCCAAAAAATCAATATTGGGAAATATTTTGCTCTTTTAATACGGGCCAGAATCTTAACTTAGAAATAGGAAATCAAACATGAAGATAACACACGAAGTATTGGCCCAATACACATGTATACACATCATACTCTTGTGAGCCAAAAAAGGAATGATTAGTGATGTCTTCCAAATGGTGCCAGCATTTTGGCGGTTGTGAAATGCCAGCTCAATGGGAATAAGCTGAAACAAGCTTCTAAACGAGACTGTAACTGATCATAGAAGGGGTAGGTTAGACCCAGTATGGGCAAGTCTAAGAGGTCAACAACAGTATAACGACGACTCTGGAAGCTGTTATAAGTCATTTTCTACTGATACCATCTGGATTTGATATCAGTAAAATTATTTAGATAATTTTGGGTATCTAAATATTTAGATAATCTGGATATCATCAGATGAAAATTCACAACTGAACACAACAGAGGGTTCTGAGTGGCTCAGTCTCACACACTCTGTCAAACTTTTGGTTTCGGCACAGGTCATGATCTCAGGGTCATGGGATCAAGCCCCATGCCAGGCTCCACACTCAGCATTGAGTTTGCTTTTCCCTCTCCCTCTGCTTCTCCACCACTCACTCACTCACTCACTCTCAAAATAAATAAGATCGTAAAAACAAAACAAAACAAAACAAAAAAACTAGACACAACATAACCTTGCTCTTGTTCAGCTGAATGGCATGTGACAAAATAGAGCTGTATAGAAAGTGGAGGCGAGTTAAAGGGCCAAAGGAATGAAAGCTCATCAGTTAGAATAGAGACTCATCAGTTAGACTAGAGGGAAGCTGGACTGAGATTGAACCAGGATGACGATGTTTAGTGAGAACACCACTTTTTTAAAGATTTTTTTTAAATTTATTTATTTGACAGAGAGAAACACAGCCAGAGAGGGAACACAAGCAGAGGGACTGAAAGAGAGAGAAGCAGGCTTCCCGTCGAGCAGGAAGCCTGATGTGGGGCTCGATCCCCGGTCTCCAGGATCATGACCTGAGCTGAAAGCAGTCTCTTAACCAACTGAGCCACCGAGGTGCCCCAAGAACACCACTTTTAATAGAGCACGAGGTGCCAGCATTAGAGGGCACGCCTGAAAATATTAGAAAGGTAATTTTAGGACAAGTAAACAGAAGCTACATTGCACATAATGTATTTTAAATCTGTAAAACTTTTGAATCTCCAAGTGGTGTAAATGTTAAATATATGAACAACATAGTAAAAGATGTATATGATTTCAAGGATGCTAGTTCCAAAATGGGTTTTTAGTGGTAATAAGAGGGAAAATGTGAATGTTCAGACTTAAAGGTTGAAAACTATGCCCTTTCATATTTGATTCTTTGGCACCTCTGTCCACTAAAAAATATTCTCTACTGGGTTAGGATTTCACTTTTCGTTTATTGTTTCAGGGCTTGAATTCCCAAAGGACCACTGGGAAAATATCAAGAGGTCAGATGACCAATACTACAAAGCTTCAAATACACTATTTCATGAAGGTGATGAGGGACTCCATTAACAAATGGGACTATTTTATGTACTTCTTCCTGTCCTATGGCAGCCCCTTCTTTTGGAGCCCAGTCTCCAACCTTTAAATTATGCTGTATCCTATTACACTATAATTTTGTACTTCTCTAGTTGTTAAGTGACTAGAAAGACAACTAAAACATGAAAAATGATACAATTTTTCCATAACTTAATAAATGTGATGTTGCAATATATATTTGATAGAACATAGAAGGAGGAGGAAAAAAAGAAAGAGGAAGAAGAGGGAGATGAGAGATGGATCTTTCATAAGGTTACATGATTAAAAGGTAGTGTTCCAGGTAATATATAGGGCTAACAGACAAAAGGATTTGGGTAACCAAAAGGCCATTGACTGAGCTCTGTATGGTTATTTTTGGATTGGTATGTTCATAATCCATATTTCAATTTTTCTCTCTCCCATCATGTTTCCCCCTCTGTCCTTAACTTCCTCCCTTTTTTCTTACACATGGATCCATATTTCAAAATACTTCCAAGTGCTGGGCATTCACAGCTACAGGGATGCCTCTGCTCATACCTACAACACATTCCTCAAACATTTCTGCTCATTGACACTAGAGTCCACTGCTCCAAATCCCAGTCATCTCAGTCCAGAATGTCTGAGATATTTTTGACTTCCCCTTTTTCCTAGTTTTCAGATCCCATTCAGTTACCTAGTCATATTGATTCTATCATCTTGAAACTACCCTTTATGTTTCTTCTCTACTTTTCTCTCAGATTCAGTATAATGCAGTGATCAAGAGTGCAAGGTCTAGAGTTGACTGCTTGCATATCCTTGTGTTTCATAGCCTGGCCTTCCCACTTATTGCGTTTGTCATCTTGAGCAAATAACTGAACCGCTTGCCTCACTTGTCACAAGTGTAAACTAGAAATATAGTGATAAACCATATCATAGGATTGTGTTCGAGTTTAAATTAATTAATACAGGCAATGCTTGATAAATTTAGTTAAATTGTGGTGGTATGGTCGTGGTAATGATGGCAATTATGAAGATAATGGTTATTTCAGAGCCCTCTAATCTTTCACACCCAATTTTTTAATGGGTCTAAGTGGAATAGATTCCACTTTTTCTTCTCTCAAGTCTAGCCTTCTTGCTTCTACCAGAGTTGGAATCCAGCATGTTTCACGTTTTTCCTCCTGCTGAAAACCTTATTGTTTATAGGATGACTCCCATGTTTACTAATATAGTATTTAAGGTCTTACTTTATTGGGACTCAGTATCCTACTATACTTTCCTTTTGTTCATATGGCCATTTCTCACCTATCCCACATGCCCTACTTGTTTTTTTCCAAATGTGTTCTAAGTAATGGTATCTATTTTTCCTCTTACTATTCTTATTCTTAGGAATATCTTTCTCTCGATGCTTTCCCTGTTATAATTCTTTCTAGGTCTTCAGATCAGAGATGTTATCTATTCCTAGCATCTAAATGCCAATACTAAATATTACTAAGTTTTAATACTAAAATCAACACTAACATCTAAAAGTCAATACTAAATATTGTTGTTTTAATACTAAAATCAATAACTGTCATTTATTAATTGAATGTTTACAGTGTACCAGGAATTCTATAGTATTACCTAAGCACTATCATCCCCATTTTATTTATTTAAAGATTTTATTTACTTCTTTGACAGAGAGAAACACAACTAGAGAGGGAACACAAGCAGGGGAAGTGAGATAGGAAGAAGCAGGCTTCCCACTGATCCCGGAGCCCAATGCAGGGCTGGATCCCAGGACTCCGAGATCATGACCTGAAGGGAAGGCAGACATTTAATGACTGAGCCACCCAGGTGCCCCTGTCATCTCCATTTTAGAGATATGGAAACTTATACTCCACAGTGTAAAGTAACTTAGTCAAAATCGCCCAACCAGAAGGTTGGGAACACCTGGTTCTTTCTGAGTCCAGAACCGATATGCTCTTACTAACCAATTACATTGCCCTGATGCGTGTGCATGTGTTTATTTCCCACTTAATATTCTCCTCCATTTCCCCAAATTAAAAATCTCTCTAAACTCTGTTTTACCTGGACATATGCCCATGAGCCCATGCTGTGCTTTCAGTTCAATGAACAAGCAATCATGGTGAACTGAATTGACTTTCCCTGGTGCAGCCAAAAGTGTGTATGGCCATGATAGTGTTGTGGGGTGCTACTTAGCTTTCTTCCTGTTCCTCATTCATTCTCTCCTTAGAGGTCCCACACAGATAGTCCCTAACTTCAAAATATATCAAAACTAGCAGCCTACATCTGCCTTAGTCTGAAGTCCTGTCATGGAGTTAAGCTTGGAAACTCAGATACTGAAAAGAGTTGGAATATTTTATGTATATACAAACATTCAGAGACAACCAGACAGCAGTGACTATTAACTCACCCTTCCCCATGCTCCATCTACAGATCTCTCTCATCAGTCAGAAGTTATTGTGATGGTAAGATCTAAGTCTCTTTATCTTTGTCTTACCAATGTATAGTACAATGCCTAGTGTATAGCTAAAAACTTAAGACATCTATTTTAAAACTATAATATACAGGGGCTCCTGGGTGGCTCAGTCAGTTACGCTTTCAATTCTTGTTTTCAGCTAAAGTTGTGATCTCATGGGTCATGGGGTCAGTGCTCTGTACTGGGCTCTGCACTCAGCGGGGAGTCTGCTTGAAAGATTCTCTTCCTCTGCCCCACTCCCAGATTGCCCCCCCAATAGATAAATAAATCTTTTTTAAAAAAATTAGAATATATTAAAAATATATAATATCATGCTCAACTCTCCCTCCCAAAACTTAGATTCGGTATATCTAGTGTAGGGCTCAAGCATCTCTATCAAAAAACAGACAATCAACAACAAAAACCCAGGGTGAACTCTTCAGTGCCTTTTATCCTCATTCTATTTAGAAATGGTATTGGGATGGGCACCTGGGTGGCTCTGTAGGTTAAGAGTCGGCCTTCAGCTCAGTTTATAATCCCCGAGTCCTGGGATCAAGTCCCACATCAGATTCCTACTCAGAGGGGAGCCTGCTTCTCCTTCTGCCCTCACCCTGTTCTGGTGCTCTCTCTCTCTTTCAAATGAATAAAATATTTGAAAAAGAAAAAGAAATAAATGATATTAGGCAAGATTTGCTCTAGACAGTCTTCTTGTCTTCTCTCACCTTTCCTTACTTCCTCTTCACACACATGCAAACACCTACACTGAAACAATCATGTGGCATCCAGAGGCATTTACATAGCAACCTGTCATTGCACTTACAGTACTTTCCTCTAATTGCTTATTTTAACTGGCATACTCTTCCATTAGACTATAGGGTTCATGAGGGCAAAGATTATCTTCATTTTTTCGATGTCATATCTTTGGTGTCCTGCACAGTGCCTAACTATACATGAAGTCCAACGTGTACTCAGTATAAAATGGAATATTTTAATGAACAGAAAAATAAGGTAATTAATTCCTAGAATGTGGTATCTATTTTCCTATAGGAAATATATTTTATGAAAAGAACTGTAGGAGTCGCTGAAGTAGTAACTCACGGCACTGCTTATTTGGCTGTGTCATTGGTTTCAGAGGTTTCATGAATATTCTTGGAGTTGACCAGTATCTTTCAGGTTATTTCCATGAGAAAATGATTTCCAGCTCCTTTAATTTAAAAGAACCTTCAAACATGACGCATTCAGGGCCCACCTGTACGAAGCAGACAGGCAATTCTCACTGAAGCTGAAATATAACATGTTCTACTCATTTTTAATAAAGTTAATATCTCATCATCTCTGAATTTCCTTCCACAAGTGTTCTGTAACAAACGCAATCATGACATAGAGTGAAATGCAGTTGCCTAGAAAAACCTTACAAATACAGATTCCTGAGTTCCACAGAAGATTTTCATTTGGAAAATCTGTGGTAGGATTTGTAAATCTAAATTTTTAGACCTCCTCCTAAGGAAAGTAGATGCATGGACAGGCAATCATAGTCTTGGGTCATAGTGGCTATGAGATTGGAAGTCTGGTGTTTGAGAAACATGGCTCTCTACCTCAGGATACTGTGATGAATGATAAAAACAATTGAAAGTGCTTTGGGAAAGTAAGGTTTCATGAAAATGTCAAGCATTTAGGAGTATGGTAATATGGATGTCATTATACAATATTAGCATGGGCCTTTGATACTGTGAGTGTTGGGTATGCTTAGGAAACTGAGGTGCATTTGTGATGTCCTATGTCATTACAGACATAAACTTTCTCTGTAGATATAAAATCAGATATTTTTGCAATTATACCAGTTCAAAACTTATTATCAATGTCCCTTGCATCAACTTTTACATTTGAGCCTGACAACTAGTGAACTATGTATCGAATAGCACCCTTCACTATGGTTGGAAATATGTCCTTTGTTACTGTGTTAGTACAACTGTAGTGAAGAGAAAAATCAGAAAGTTAAATAATCACCCAGATAAGACTTGAATTATTGTGCAGTGTTTTAATATTTAGAGATAAATGATAACTGGATTCAATAGGCTAAGTAGAAAACTTCTGCATAAATGACAGAGTAAGAACTTAAATAATTGCTTGAAGTTCAAAACACCATAAAAATCATCTTGGACTATTCTTGGCTCATTTTCAGCAGTACCTGTTTGCTGTCCTTTTTTTTTTTTTTTTAAGATTTGAGAGAGTGTGTGCAGGTGAGTGGGAGGAGGGTGAGAAGGAAAAAATCTCAAGTAGACTTCCCTTGAGCATAGAACCCAAGATCATGACTGGAGATGAAATGAAGAGTAAGTTGCTCAACTGACTGAACCACCCAGATGCCCCATATTTTTTTAATTTTATTTTTTTTAAGATTTTATTTAGAGAGAGAGTTCAAGATGGGTGGAAGGACAGAGAAAGGTACAGAGAGAATCCTAAGAAGACTATGTGCTGAGCACAGGGCCCAGGGGAAACTCAGCCTCATGACACTGAGATCACGACCTGGGCCAAGTATCAAATCAGATGCTTAACTGACTGAACCACCCAGGTGCTCCTACTATCTTTTTCTTGAGCAGATCTCTCAATATTCTACAAACCATATTCATGAATCACTTCACCCACCTTCAGATGCAGCCACGTTCAGGGTAACGAGTAATAGCTACTTCATAGCGCTGGCCTACAAAACACCACGTCAAGATATTCTCTCCTCACATGGTTAAAGGGATTTGTAATAATGACAAAAATGATAGCTATGCATTTTATTATGCTGTTGCTTTGCCCTACTTATAGCCCTGAGGTGTGATTTGGTAACAAAAACATAACTTTTTTAATTAGCTCATAGAACTATTGATCATCAAATCTAGTCATATCTCATATTTACTCCATATTAACTTCCTCAACCGTGAAGATGAGTAATTTATTACATCCTAAGAGGATTCTGTGATCACTTTCCTTCGATAATACCCAAAAGCTGTCTCAAGTGACACCATCCATATTCTTCATCTTCCCAGAAGTCTTCTTGTTGGAAAAGCTCTTCTCAGCCATAACAGACACGTAACAAAATTAGCACCATCTCTAATACTTTATATTTTATGAAAAATATAATACAGAACATCTGGAACAAGAAACCTAAATCTTCAACCTTCATATTTTCAGGTTCTGGTAAAGCACTCCCAAAGCATCATGTATCTTGCCTGTCTTTTCCTTATCACATTATAATCATGCGTTCATTTGAGGAGTTAGCTTACTCCACGTCTGTCAGCCGCCCCAAGTGAGCTCTAAGTTCCTTGAGGGCAGGAACCTTGTCTATCGAATCCAGGGATGTGTCCCCAACATAAAGCATGGTACCTGACATTTGTTCATTATCCATAATGCTTCTGATGTTCTGGAGACTAATTATGTGGTTTTAATCTTTAAAACATTTATCGTATGAAAAAATTATTGGCTGAAAATGAATAAACATCCCCAGACCTGAGCCCAAGCTGTTTGCTATAATGCTATTAAAAATATGCTAGATGGACCTAGAACAAGTATAAGTATGCTATTAAAAAATTTCAATAAAGAGACTGAGAAGTCAAAAAGTATTTCTTTCCAGCAGCAATTGGTTAGGTATAATTTTATTACATTTTTCTGACCTTAATATCATTGGGGACTGTCAAGTGTGCTCATTAATCATTTGTCCCCTTTCTATCCATCTCCATCTTTTGAAATTGATCTTCCAATGCTCAGGTATCAAGTCCCGAATCGAAAGGGTTTCTCACGAAATGTGCTTGAGTACAGAAGTTATGCACCATAGTGATGTCACTAACATATCTTTTTGTGGAACTGAGGAACTAGATATGAGGAAGTGACTGTAGATGAAGCTGTTTCCAGGAAATGTCTGCAAAGGTTTATGTGATTGCAGCCTAGAGCAGGAGGAGCAGGCAGGAAGTAGCCTTGGTCGCTAAGTCCTTATTTTCAACCTGTTGGACTATACTCTTGGAGAAATGTGCACTATGATGCAATCATAGGGGTCATTCTTCAGGAAATGGGGGGAGGCCGCTGCTGTCAAGGGAATTTTTTTTTTTTTTTTTGCATTAAAAGTTGGGTAGCTGAGAACCCTTGCATAGGCACCAGGACACAACAGCTTTTCATGAACTAGAAAGTGATTCAGACTGCTTCAAGAGAAGGGGAGAGGGAAAAAGAAGTCCAGGAGACCAGATAGCACTCCAAGAAGCTTTGGCTAGGAAGTGTTTACCAAGAAAACTGATAGTTTTGTCAAAAAATGCCCCCTTAGTATCTCCTTTATCTGTTTAATTTTCAAATTTAACTGTTCTGTCATTACGTATTTTAGAGGCTAAAATAGTCAGGTGAGAAATGGGTTTGGTTTATTTTGGACTTCCCAGTGCTAAGAATGTGTTTCTTTTTCATTGGTAGCCTTTTTTAGGGAAACAAAATATCTGTTACCCACGTGTCTTAATTCATCCTACTTCTTCTTAGAATTTATAGCAAGCACCCCTTCATCCATCCTGCCCTTCCCACTCTCTCTCCCATTTCCCTGGTTTATGTAATAAGGCTAAAATTATAATTGCCCCTTATCTGATCTGTCTGCTGTGAGTCTCTTCCTTTCAGCATGCATGTGTGTGTGTGTGTGTGTGCAAGCATGTGCAAGCATGTGTGAAGATGCATGCCCTACACACGTGTACATATAAGCAGGGTGGTCAGTATGACTACCCTTAAAGACAGATGTTATTATGTATGAACCCCGCTTTCAGTGTTTTCTCATTTTCTCATTTAAAAACTAAACTTCTCTCCTACTTTTAAGACTCTCCATTGATTTTTACTTCCATAGAAGTATATAGAGTAAACTCTGATAGAATTTAACATGATCTGCCACATATCCCAGCAGCTCGTTATGGAAGCATTATCCTCTCCATCTAGATTGTGAACTCCCACAAGTCAGAGACAATGTTTTATTGATTTCTGTATCTCTATAATAACTAGGATGTGATTTTTCACATATTAGGTGCTCAATAGATGAGTGACTGTTTTCAGCAATTTTGAGAGTGATCTCATCTAGGTCATTAAAAGAATCTGATAATATTATCTCCTTTTTTTCCCCAGTGAGATACATTTTTACAAAAACCTTCAATAAGATTTATTACATTTCTCATCTCTGGAACATTCATAAGGAACTGTTTTGACCTATTACAATTTTTTTTTCTATTTACAATCTCCCCTGGTCTTGCTCACTTGGTGACATTCCCATTGTGAAATGCACACAAAGCTCCTTCTGGTACATTATAAAGACTTTCAGAGCCATTTTATAATTACTGAATCTCAAGAGAGTTATATCATGCCTGCCTTGTGAGAGATTTCTTATGTATTCATATACTCTATAGTACATAGATTCTTATTTACTTTGATCAGAGTGAAGTGATTTGATTCTGGTCTAGTTTCTCTTGTCACTTATGAAATGTGGGATCCAAACATTCCTTATTCTAAATCTCTGAGACATACTAAAATTCAGAAATGTCAGCCTTGGGAATTACTGTTCCTTTCTGCAGTCAGTGTTGCATACAAAGCTGCGATCCAAATACACAAACACTGCACCTTAGAACTGCAACGCGCTTCCCGAGTCTTCCAGAGTAGTGGTTTTTAACCATATCCCCATGACTGCTAGCATTGTTAAAAGGCTTCTCAAGGTGTTACCTCTGAGAAGAGCTGTAACTTTCGCTAACTTTGGTTTTACCTATCTTGTATAACTTGGGTTCCAAATAAGATTTTATTTTATTTTTTTAAAAATATTTTTTATTTATTTGACAGAGAGAAACACAGCTAGAGAGCGGACACAAGCAGGGGGAGTGAGAGAGAGAGAAGCAGGCTTCCCGCGGAGCAGGGAGCCCAATGTGGGACTCGGTCCTGGGTCTCCGGGATCGTGACCTGAGCCAAAGGCAGTCGCTTAACCAACTGAGCCACCTAGGTGCCCCCAAATAAGATTTTATTTTGGAAAACAGCATCCACAACAACATTTCCAAAGCTTAAAAAAAAAAAAAAAGCAACTAGATTATAGTATAAAAACAAAAGGATGGAAACTAGATATAATCCATAAACAGTCCTTCAAATGCTGGAAGGTTTTAAACACCCATTTCTAATTTTTCTTAACACCCATCCCACCCGAAAGTCACTTATGGAGGCAGAAATGCTTCGAGATTTTATGAGTATTTTCTGACTGCCTCTATGTGTCAGACATTAGATAGATTGCTATTTATAACTAATTCAAACAAACAAACAAAAATTAGATAGGTCCCTGTGATAGCCTGAATATTTGCATTTGCCCAAAATTCGTATGGAAATTTGAATTCACAAAGGTGATGGTATTAGTAGATGGGGCTTTAGGGAGGTAATTAGGTCACCCGGAATGGGATTAGTGCGCTTAGAAAAGAAGCCTCAGGGCAGATCCCTTTTCTCTTCCACACTCTGGGGATACAGGAAGTCCACAACCTGGAAGAGGACCGTCCCCTGAGCATTCTGACACCCTGCCTGACCTTGGGCTTTCAGCCTCCAGAACCATGAGAAACCATGAATTTTTGTTGTTTATATGCCACCCAGTTTCTGTTATTTTATTATAGCTGCCTGAACCTGATTGGACTAAGACAGTTGTCTAACCACATGTACATTTTTATTTAGTGAGTACTACTTTTTGATATCTGTTATTTCTGATATTAAAGAAGAACCCTTGGTTGCATGGTTAGTTAATTGTTTGCTTGTTTGGTTGGTTGGTGCATCCTTTTATTAATTTGACAAGTAAGATTTTTTCAGTGGTTACATTGAGACTGGGCAAGATCATGGAATGCTGTTAATTGTTCTTAGATATTTAACACTCTTGTCAATGAGATACTATGTTCCAGTTTTAACATGGAGTAGTTACTTCCACATTAGCCCTGCACTTAGGATTTCCTTTCATTTTTCTTTTGTGTCTCTTTTTCTGAAGACTTGTACGTTCCTGACTCTTTTGAGGCCCAAAATTATTCCTCCTCCATCTGTGAATTGCTCTAGTCCCTACTGTTTCTAGTGCAATTATTTGCACGTATAGGGTACTCAATGATATGTCTGAAAATACCAGTTATTATATGTCTTCATTTCTGACTCTCCCAGTGAGGAAAATGATTGAAATATTGCAGGGTTTTTTGTGCCTCATGCCGAGCTCTGTCAAGGTGGAGAATTATTTTTAGCAAGAGTGTTATATCATGAATTCCTGCATCAAGCAAAGGGTTAAAACTGAGTGACCTCCAAAGCTTCTTCCAACTCTTAATTTTTATGATTCTGTGTTATTGCACAAAGGTGCAATTTTATAAACAGAAAAATAAGTTAGCCTTTGGGTGTTAGGCTTTCACATCCTTCAATTCGAGTTTTCATTGGATTTACTATAACCATTAGCACAATGTTCTTTGCATTGTCCTGAAAGTCAGGAAACTCGGCTCCGTTTCTTAGCACAGTAATGCCTTCATTATGAGTCACCCTGCAAAGATGTCTCCTTGCACCTCTAAGACCTCCACTTTGACCCGGACTTTTTTTGGTTTGTTTTTGCTTTTTCTAGGAAAAAAAAGGAATTAGTTGAATATGTGTGTATGTGATTTTATTTGTGTATGCACAGGTGCTGCCACAGGTCTCTTTCCTCTTCATATTCCTTGGGCATATACCTCTTTTTTTTTTAAAGATTACTGATTTATTTATTTGACAGAGAGAAACACAGCTAGAGAGGGAACACAAGCAGGGAGAGTGAGATAGGGAGAAGCAGGCTTCCCACCAGCAGGGAGCCCAATCCTGGGACTCTAGGATCATGACCTGAGCTGAAGGCAGACGATTAATGACTGAGCCACCCAGGCACCCCTCAGATGTCTTGAGACAAGTTGCATATACCATGAGAAAGGATCACCACATAGTCTAAACAGTGGTTCCAGTGGTGAATTATTTATTAAGGAAGAACTCTTGGAGTCTAGACTTGTCATGTTGATGAAGAGGCCATTCATGAAGGTGGGTAGTAGAGGGATGGTAGGAGCCGACACAAAAAGGTGAGATACCAAAAGAATAAGGCCGGATTATGGGAAATGGGTTGAAACAAAGGATGATCTTATGAGCATCCAAGATGGATGGAGCACTGTGTGGGGGGCATAAACAATGAATCTTGGAACACTGAAAAAATAAAATAAATTATAATTAAAAAAGAAAGAAAGAAAGAAAAGAAACAAAGAGTGATCCAAAGTCAAGTTCCAAGACAAGAATGGAAAAGAAAGTGGAGATGGCAAGAGGAAGGCTACTTTGAAAGGAATTAGTAGAGCTTGTATAGAATGTGATAGACAACAGGAAGCCATTCAACATGACATGGGTAAAGTAAATATTATATTTGAGATAGTCTTAGCTATATGTAGAGGAGGAGCAGAAAGATAAGAAAGTCATCTGAAAGTTGGACACAAAAATATCCCTGTGATATAGTAAGTTCCTCATTATCATGTTGTAGAAATGAAGGAGAGGGGACAAATATGGGTGTGAAAGTGAAGGAGACAGGATAAATATGAGCTATGACTGGACTTGATGATCAATAATTTTATAAGCTAATTCTTTTATAAGCTAGTGCTTTTTAGTGAAGTTATGTTTTGTTACTGAATACGGCCTCTCTTCTATGAGTAGGGCAAAAGAATGAGCATGATAAAAGACATAGCTATTATGATTGCTATTATTATAAAATCCCCTTGAAGATTTGAGGAGAGAATAATGGTCTTAATGTGGTGTTTTGTGGGCCAGTGCTATGTGAAGCAGCTATCACTTTTTACCCTGAGGTGGCTGCATACTGAAGATGGGTGAAGTGACACCCAGGAATATGGTTTGTAGAATGTGCAGGGATCAGCTCAAATTAAAGCACCATATGAATGCAAGGTGTCATTGCCAATAGTCATGGCCATGTTGGCTGTTACTGTTGTCTTGGGGAGTTTATAAGAACTGATTGCAACAGTTGTTCATACGGTAGCCATAAGCTGTAAGAAATAATCTTTTGAGTTATAATATTAAATATGTCCAAAGGCAGCTAAACAGCCTTTGGAAATAAATGAGACTGCTTTGATTTTTACCTGTGACAATGCACAAATCTGGCATTTTCTGATTTGGAGAAGTTCTGAGTCTGGAAATTAAACTGTCAGAGTTGAAAAGTATGGGAATGTGAGGACCAAAAACTGTTTAATCAAAGTGCTAGATAGTTTTTCAAAAGGGGTCGGAAATAGATTGTCCAATAACAATGTAGCTGTGTGAAATGCATCTTCTGAACAAGGAAAGATGGAAGAAGTGGGAGAAGGGTAGAGAAAGAGGAGACGGCTTTTCCAGTGGTTGAGAAAAAGAAACTGTTTCTCCCTCTCCTTTTCATCTATTATGCCAGACATAATATCAACAGTTAAATAAACTCTATCTTTACCTTCAGTTAAAACACCTCCCTTTAGAATTATTTTTTAATTAATAATACAAGTTTCTGGGCTTAAAAAATATTTGATGGGAGATCAAAAACATATACATCATAAAAAGAGACAGCTTTCATCTTTAAGTTTAAATAGTTCTTTTCCTGCTATAAAGGAAACAATGACAGATTTACATATCTTTTAAGTTCTGAATTATTAGTGGACATATGGCACTGTATTGTGAGTTCTAGAATTGCTATTAATGTTTTTCTAATAGATCTTTGTTATCTACAACTTGGTCAGTGTGTAGCCACTTAATTGACAGACTGAAAAGGTCACGTATATATCATGCTCTCTTATTTCAAGGTTTGGGAGGAGCAAGTAAGAGAGCTGCAGTAGGATTTACTGCAAATCGGGGCTTCCTCTACCTAACCAGTGTTTAGGACAGCTAACCCGGCTCTTTCAGCTAACAGAATTCATGCATGTTGAAATAAGTAGATATTAAGATTTTTGAGAATTCAGTAGATGGCCTTGCTGACAATTCACTTGACTCTTTAGGCCTTATTTGAGAATATAAAACTCTCTCTTCTCCTTTCAATCATTCCTCTTCCTATTTTCCAGTAGTCACGGTAAGTGTGGAGACTTTATTCTGTTTCCGGTATGAGGGGTGGGGGAGGGACACGTCACTCAGCAACGCTAATGTAAGCAAGCTGCTCCTCACTTTCAGGTATAGCGCAAAGCTTCAAACATGACACATCACACCGATAACACTGATGATTCTGGAAGCAAGCCTTCTTGAGAGAATATTTGAGAGCAACTACGTGCTTATATTTCTATCCCATATCCTCTTCACAATATTGCTAGCAACTTCCTTGGGAGTTTTCAAATGCTCTTAAACCTAAGTTTGCAGTTGTCTTTATCTTCACTGTATTTTCTCTTCTCTAGTACAAGTTTAAATAAAAAATATCAGTTGTTTGGTAAGGCCAATAACAAATAATAATGACCAGATATTTGTATCTGGTTCCTATGGATATTTTTATCTCTATGGAAGTGAGAGATGCTGATAATTAAGGTACAAGAACTTAAAGGCTTTTGCAAATTTTGAAAGAAAAACCTTAAGACAATGGAATTGCTAAATACCCACCTTTACTTCTCACCTAATCTGCCTGGTGAAATTTTAATCCTTTTTTACCACCAAGTTATGGAGGATTGTGAACACAGAAACAGGCAGCTACAATCACTGTATGTTCAGAGGTCCTGTGTTTATTCTAAATACTTGCCCAGTACCTGACAGGATATAGATCAACTAATACTTATAGAATAAATTTGGAAGGAAGGTGTAATCTAACTCTACTGCATCTCTACTGTGTTGACGGTTACATAACTGAATGCATTTGCCAAATTAATAGAACCATGTACCAAATTAATTTATTCTATTGTACGTAAATGTGTTTGGACAAGCGCGTGGCCAGCCTCTTAAAGGAGTCATGCTCGTTCCTTCGCCCTTTATTCATCAGACGTTTTTTGAGGAATCGCAGTGCACTGGGCCCTGTGGTCAGTTCTAAGGAGATACAGATAAATAATCTCTTCCCTTCCTCCCTAGTTTTCTACTCCTACCTCTCATAGTTCCATTTTGTTGTTGACTTTACCTCATCAGAGTTCATAGATCTTGGTTCCTTAGGGGACAAGAGGGCTCAAAGGTTCTGGATTCTTGGGCTCAGAGCTAGCAGACTTCAGAGGACTCGAGACTATAGACAAGTAGTTTTGCATACATATTTTAAAAAATACTTGCTGAAGTATTTTTCATGTTCAAAATAACAGATAAAAAATAAAATTAGGTATGGTTCTCTATAGTTCAGTCAGTAGATCTTCATTTTGGGAAAAAGCAGCACGGTGATGGCATTAAGTAAAATAGGAATAGTAAGAGAATGAGTGCTTTGAGTGTGTGCTCAGACTTGGCAACCTACCTGATATAATTGAGTTTTGTTAAAACTTCCATTCACCTGCATACTTCAGTGAAAAGTGACCTTTCCTCCAGCTCATAAACTGTGATTAATTTAACCAAGTCCTTTTCTCAGTGATTGGCTTAGAATTTAAAATAGCAAATATTTCTTAAACATTTGTCATGTGCCAGGTACTGTTCTAATTGTCTGCTTTGCATTAACCCATGTAATGATCACAACAATGAGGAGGGTAATATTGACATCCCCATTTTATAAATAAGGAATCTAAGACACAGAGAAATGAAGCAATTGCACAGAGATAAACAGCTCTGAGTTGCAACACTGAATTCAAACTTAAGCCACCTTATTCCCGTTTTCATTTTCTGAACCACTATTTTATTTTGCACATGACCCAGTTCTGGCCAATGAGATGTGTGAAAAAAAATTGCTGGGAGTTTTTTTAGAGAGTATGCTTACACTTGAGTATTGAACTCACACAGAAAGGAGAAAATTGCTGGGAACCACAGAGAGGCAAAGCCAACAATATGACATGCCTCTCTAGAGCCTGCCCCTTCTTGGGATGTCTCTTTACATGAGATAATAAACATCCTTTTATTTTGACTGGGTGGCTCAAGTCATTCAAATCTATAAAAAAAATTTTAGAAAAACAAAACATCCTTTTATCTAAATCCTATGTCAGGATTTTCTCTTGTTTTACAGTCAAAAGCATCCAAGCACTGATTAATACATTGAACGCTAATCCCACTCCTCCTGACATAGCAAGTATGTTGCATATATTACTTTATGGAACCCTTATAACTTAAAATAGGTTTTACTATACCCCCAACCAGACTGAAGGTTGGAGAGATTAACTAATTTGCCACAATCGTATAGCACCAAAGAGGCAGAGGCCAGTATTATATGGACTCTGGAGCCCATGTTCTTAAACTCCCTGCATGACTGTTCTTCCCAATCACAGAATTATTACATAATAATAACCCATTTATCCAATGTCTGTAACACAAAGCAAGTTTTACCTTTTATAATAGGAAAACCACACATAGAGATAGTTCTATCTCTATCTTTATCAAGCCTAAGTCAAAGAGCAGCCATTTAGCAAGTGTGTTATACTATCTACCTTATGCCACTAGGCAAGTGAGTTGAATCAAAAATACTGATCTCATCTGATTGATTTCTACAAGTTAAGGCAATTAATAGCAAAAATGTTGGCATTCATACTTTTTCTTGCTTTTAATGGAACTTTAAAATATTTCCTAATTTTGAGTTTTATTTAGTTATGCTTACTCATATGGCTAGTCTTAAATATATGTTTTTATTGCATTGCCTTATTGCAGAGGAACATGAAAAATTTTGGTGTCTGAAAAATGTAAATATTATGGTAAAAGCACACATGCAAACAAGAAATGTAAGAAGTGGGTTAAAGTCTAACAGGCAAGTTGGCTGTATGATCATGATTTCTCATACATGAGGTGTAAGCCCATCAGTTATCAATAGCTATGGGCTTTGGCTAAATACGTTGTCAGTGCCCACCACTGGTGTTTACAGTCTATAACAATAGGCACAAGCTTTACTCAAACTCAAACCCATTTATTTTAAAAATGTACTGATCCGATGGCAAGCATTAAAAATAGATGAGTCTAGTTTCACGAGACCCATTGACAATAATCAACAGCATGCATAGGGAGAAAACCAAATTAGATTTTTAAAACCTTTCAGCTGAAATCATCAATGATTCTTCTGATCCTACAAATAATGGAACAAATTTAAAGAAACAGAGTTATCATTTGGGGGTTTGCTTTTAAAAAAAATGAAAACAAGGCTATAAAAATAGCTTTCAATTCTGGAAGGCCTTCCTCCTAAGCAGTGAAGGCTTTCTCTGCAGAGAGTGGAGAGCATTGCTGGGTTCCAGACTTCCTGGAAACATGCTAAAGGGCTGTGTTATTCACTGCTACACCTCTTGTGGTGGAAAGCAGAGAAAGAGAAGGGTGTGCATTGGGAGGGAAGCAGGCTCTGGAAGATTAATATATGGCAAATGCCTCAGGCCCTGTGCTTAGCCCTGCCTGAGCTGTCTTTCCCATTCTGTTTTCTGGTTGGAATGTAAACTGGAAAATAAAGAAGGGACTTCAAGAACAATTGTCCCACTACTGGATTCACTACAGGCAGTTTAGGGGAAAAGCGCTTCAAGTTTGGGTGTTTCTTGCCATTTTCATTTTTCTCTTATGCCTTTTTCTGACTGGTAAGTGTAGGGAGTAAAACGATTTGATCAACAGATCAGTTTTAAAATCTTCTATATCTGTTTCCTTTAAGAGATTTCCATTGTAGAAAAAGATACCAGTAAGACAGCAGCACTAGATTTAGTGTTTAGAAGTACATAATGAATCATACTGTGCTTTTTGGCAATTAAATTAAGAAACGGAATGTACAAATATCTTAGCTAATCCATAATGGCTCCTTGCTTTCCCCTAAGTATTAATCACTAATGCTGGAATTTTAGGCATCACTGGGGGAGATGTTCAGGTCATCGAGACTGTCCTCTGCCCTGTCAGCTCATACCACAGGGGTGAGAACGTATTGCCTAGCGAGGAGTATTCCAATCAGTCTTGTCAGGATTCAGTAAGTTAATGCTCAGAGAGCAGGTGTGTGCAGAAAAAAATGCTTCCTTCCCATGACTTCTGGGGGACCTTCTTAGATGTGGTAAACATCAGAATCATCTCATTAAGATTTTACATCCTGGTTCTGGGATGAATGTCTATCAAAGGTTTACTTGGCAGTCATGATGAGGGGTGGATTGATTGGAACAAAACTGACAATAAAATGATGGATTTTTTTTCTTTCATTTCAAATGGAAATTAATGTCCTTTGATTCTTGGGAAAAACAGCCACAGTTCTGCCACTCCCCGTGGCACAGAGAAAGCTGCTGTCTGGGGATATCATCTCCTGAACCCTAACAGAGCCACTGGTCAATAAAGAAAGAAAAGCTCTAGGGGAATTTTCCCCAGAACAAGCACAGAGGTGATGGGCTGGTGGAGTCTTTGCATTCCTTAGAAAAAGAAATACTTTGAACAACTTCTTTATTTCCACTGATATATCTTAAAACACTTAAAAATAAATACTTTCAGATGAACAGTCCCACCTGTCCTGGGTACATGGGATCAACCTGCTGATTCCATTGGGATAAAGTTGTCATTCCTTCTTTGATTCTAACTCTTGTCCAGCTTCTGCTTTCACTCTGGGCTGCATACCCCCACTCACCCCTCACTGCTCCTTTGGCCGTGACATAGCGCTTCTCTTCCTGATACCTGGGCCTCTGTTCTTGCTCTCCCTTTGGTCCTTATACTCAGACACACATTTTTCTCTATCCTCTTTACAAACTGACGCTGCATAAAAATTCACATATGGGAAGCAGGCTAGGGAGTGTTGAGAACAATACATACCAGAATGTATCTCCACGGGAACAGGGGCAGTATCTCCCTTGGTCACTGCTTATAACACTGACACAGCGATGGGCTTAGAGCAGACATTTGATGACTAGATGGGTGGATGGATAGAGAGATATGCAGACCAGGTACAAAAGCAAAAAATGTTTCATACAATCCTGAGGCCATTCTTGTTTCAATTTACTTTCATAGTTTTACACACACACACACACACACACACACACACACACACACATCTTTCTGTCCATCTTTTTGAAGAGTAAATTTGCGCAACAATCTCTCAGACCGAGTGATGCTCTGGAGAACTATGTCTTCACTTACATACAGTACAAACAGCATAGGTTGTTTAAGGTCTAAGCTGAGTATGTTTGCTATGACTTCAGGTCACAGGGCTCTGCGGATGGGCTCTGAGTATCTGTATTAGATTTGTTCTGGCAGCAATGACTATGTGTTCTAGCAGGCTGTGGTCCAGTGCAATACAACACACACACACACACACACACACACACACACACACACACACTTGCGTACATGTGTGCACACACAAACACACTGGGCCTTTTGATGTTGTCTTATTTCTGCAGTTTCTAATGATAATGATATAAGTTGAGAGTTGATATAATACTGTTCTGAGGAGCGCAGACTCTGAAGGCATTCTGGCATAAGTCTCAATGCTCCTTCTGCCTTTCGGTAACTCTGTGAACATGGGAATGTTCGTGAAGTGCGCTGTGTTCCCTCTGCTTTACTTTCCTCACCTAAAAAAATAAGGATAATAATAGTGCTTGTCCCGTCAAGTTTTTGTAAGGATTAAATATATTAGTGTGCAAAGAACTTAGAATAGGACTTGGCGGGTGGCGAGTGCTAGGTAAAGGGCAGTTCTAATGGGATCCACTGGGGGATTGTTACAATAGCAGAGACAGCTGGAAACATTTTTTTTTTCCCTGAGTAACTATTACCTCAGTATAGAATTCATTCATTGATTCAGAATATCATTGAGCAATGGAATGTGATGGGGATTATGGGGGTCCCCGAGACTGCATAGGAAATGGAATAGACAAATTCTCTGCCCCCACTGAACTTACCTCAGATTGGGAGAAACAAATTTTTAACAAAAGGAAATGGATAGATAGATAGATAGATAGATAGATAGATAGATAGATAGATAGAAGCTGACTTCAGATGATAAAAGCTCTAGAGATTATGCAACAAGGATGAAGGGCTCAGGAGAGCCTGAGTAAGGTCGGAAAGCAATTGAGAACCGGTGGTAGGAAGCTACGCATGCATAAAGTGGGGGAGGACATTCAAGGGATCAGCAGTATGGGACCCCTAGAAATAAGGAGCCTGGCATTTTTCTGCATCAAAGCTAGGCATGGGGAACAAGGTCACAGCAGACAAGGCCTGTGGGGTCAAGTAGAGCTAGCCTGTTCTGGTCACATTTCCCTCATAACTAAAAATAACCTATCTGGACCACTCTTAAATTTCCAAGGCACAGATAGAGCCCAGATTTTCCTTAATTATCATTTCCTGTCTAGTGGATTTGCGGGAAGGGGGAGGGTGTACACACACACACACACACACACACACACACACGAGTGCACAAAGACAAAAGGCATATGCCTATCTTTATTCGGGCTTCTGATTAATCCACTTTTAACCATCTACCTAATTGTGCTTTGCTGTTTTCTCTTTATTAACCCTCCAATTGCTTCACTGGGTGGGGGTTCTGGAGGACAAACACATTCATTATGTTGCCAGCAAACAAGATAGGAATCGCACTGCAGGGGACAAAATTAAATTTACAGCTTTCCCTTGTACATGTCAAAACTATTGATTTAACACAAGAGAAGAGAGCCTGCAATGAGGGGGCACAATGGCAGTGTGGAGCCAGGTTCCGGCCAAGGAGGTGTTAGTGATGACTGCAGATAAGGCTCTGGCTTCTGAGACCAGCCCCTGTCCCCAGCCAAAGGGCAAAAGTTAGGCAGACCTGGTTTATATGCTGAAGGTACAAGATTTCAACACGGGACCATCACCTGCTTGGAAATGCCAACTTTATGCCTGGAAAGCATTGGTGATCAGTATGGGAAAGTCAGATTCAGTGAATATTTCCATCTATCATCCCTGGTATATTAGAGCTGCATGGGGTATTTTTTTTTAGGGTTGTAAGTGAAGAGTCCTGCTCAGAGAGGCAGTAGTTGATAAAGAACACCCACTTTTAAGTGATAGAATTCATTCTTTTGCTATAGGAAGCCTTCACTGAAACCCAGTACTAGTCAGGGACAGTTCTGCATGCTCCCTTAATGCTGTATACATGGCAATTGTATTGTTCCCTGTTGCTGTCTTCACTAAGCTGGAGCCTTCAGGGCAGAGATGGCATTAATGCACATGCTTGTATCTGAAGTCATGAGAAGAGATCTGAAACATAAGGTACCCTGAATCTATTAGTTGAGTTAACAACCCCATGTTGATTTCTTTTCCTCACTTTCTTTACTATTTGGCACAATTCTTAGGAGATAGAATCAAGAATCAAAGGGAAAGAGAATGGGCTAGAATTCCAAAGGATTTAACTACACTGTTGCTCTATCTGTCCTAATAGGGCATTGTTGGGTGTTAAATGTGGCAATGGAAAAGAGATGCTTGTTGTTAACTGCATTTTACGTAAGCAAATAGAACAGGAATTTAAGAAGCAAGATGAGTGGTTGAATTTACAAACACTATTATCCAACATTTGTACAAATATTCAGCATATTCATGATTCAAAGCACCCAACTCAAGCTGCGAATTTAGTGGGAAGAGTGTTAAAATGCAAAACAAAAGTCTGTAATACTTAACAACCTTTTCTGGCAAACTTTAGCCGGGCTATGCACCGATGCATGTGTGGTTTTTCCAAATGGAAAGCATTTGAAAACTGTGAAGTGCATACATGTGTGGTCGTCTTCCTTATCTTTATGTGCTGTTTTCCGTCTTCTCCGAGCTCCTTCCCTTTTCCACAGACCCAGGAACTTCCCATTACCTGTTGATCCCAGTGGGGTCAGTGAGTAAGAAATCCAGCACAGGGAACAAGTACGTTGACGACCAAGTCATGCCAGCCAAAATGAGATCAGTGCAGGGAGCATCATGAGAGAACAAAATTGCTGGAATTGCTGCTAGAACAGTAGGTCAGAGATTTATCGAGGTTATGACATCTTGCAAAATTAAAGCTTTAGAATTCAAAGTATACATACACACGTACATACCATACCATTTTGTGTAGACAAAATAACAAAATTGTCAGTACAAAAGTAACACATACAGCCAGGTAATGCCAATCTTTTTATTTCTTTTAAATGAAATCTGTAAACTTTTCTTGTTAAATCTTTAGAAGCACAGTGTTAAGATAGGGGGATAGTGCAGTGTCATAAAATGTGCCTGAGACTAAGCATCAGAAAACCAGAATTTAAATCCCAAATGGACCCCTTGCTTATCATATGACATTAGTATACGAGCTTTCACTTTTCTATCTATAAAATTTTGACAGAGGAGTTGAGCCCACAAAGCATTACTCACAAAAGGAAACTGAGGTGTGTCATATAAAGGATAGCTTTTAAAACACTGTACTAGGCAATCATTTCCCAACTCTGATTACAAAGAGAGTCTTAAAGAAAGAATTTATGAACCAGCTGAGCCCTCACTATGTCCTGACTTCATTGGGGAAAGATTTAGAGACATTAGCTGCAGAGTCCATCCCTCCCCCCGTTTTCTGGCTGGTACCAATTTTCTAGGAGAGCTTCTCCCAGGAACCAGCCACGTCACCACATTGCGCAGGTCGTGAAATATTGCCAGCACCAACTCGTACACAAAATATGTGTACTGTCAATCATCAAACTTCTGAAAACAATTCTCTAAGACCACTTATTGCCAGCCACATGAAGCTGTCTAAGATTTTAGCTAGGAAAGCAGCAATTTATTATAGGCTAGCATCAGAATTCATTTTCATATGCCAAAATGCTAATGTGAATGGTGCAGAAAGAACCTTTGTCTCTGGGGGCAAAGGAGGTGGATCCGTTAATGTTCTTTTTTCTGCCCTACTTCCCTTTTATTTTATTCTCTGCTTGGGGGTGAGTTATTTTGACATGATTATGCACTCTCATTCCAGCATCCAAATCCACTATTCCCCACCCTTGCCTGCCAAACAAACTCCATCTTTTTAGCCAGTGTGTGTGTGTGTGTGTGTGTGTGTGTGTGTGTGTGTGTGTGTGTCTACACACATCCACACACATTTTTTAGCTTTTCTATCTAAATGATGTTTTCAGAACAGGTCCAGTAAAGATAGCCTCACATCCCTGCTAAGTCTGGCATAGGAATTCAACCAATATTTGAAGGAGAATCTACTAAATTGTCTCTTTTTGTTGCATGAATTCTAGACTTTGATGCTCTTTGGTTTAGGATAGATTTTTGGCACCAAACCCATCCATGAGATAACTTGGAATCTCCATTTGTTCCATTGTGACTTTCTTGGTAGTCAGCATTGCTGGTGTTTGCTTAGGAAGGAGAGGTGTATGGATATGGGGAGCTTCTCAAGGCCATAGTATAGCCCTTTCTAACGCCTCGTCAAGGCTTGGGTGCCTGACCTGATTAACCACAGGCAGAATAGTCATGAAGCTTACTGATGGGATTGCCACAAGGTCCAACAACATACCCACTGTATGGCGCTCATTCATTTTAAGTACAAATAAATGGAGATCACCACAGATCATTCATTGAGCTCACCCTGTGAATATGGCATAACTTGCTATTTACAGACTAGGGTGGGAATAAAAATATTTATTCTGATAATATAAAATCACACTTTTATATGCACTGATGGATTGAATGGAAGCAACCTGTGGAAAATGTGATTTCATGCTATTCCTACTGGGATCTAGTACCTCTTGCCTCTTCATTGTGGTGGGCTCAATGCAATGGAAATGTGAGGCTCCTTGTGCCACAGCTCACCACGATGGCAGCCACTAGCCACATGTGGCAATTTAAATTCAAAATAATCAAAATTAAGTAAAATTGAAGGTTCAGTTCCTTATCTACACTAGCTGCTCTTTAAGTACTCAACAACCACATGTGGCTAGGGACTATCTCATTGAAAAGCACATATATAGAACATTTCCCTCACCACAGAAAGTTCCATCGGAGAGCACTGTAATTTCTCCAATTGCAGTCTGTACGGTTCTTTCTGCTTATTAAAAACACAAATTTCTGACACCATTCAATGCCTACTAAGTCAGAATCTCTGCGGTGCAGTCTTCAAATCTGCATATTAACAAACTTCTCAAATATTCTGTTTCTGCAGTGAAGTTTGAGAACACTTCATAGTCTTGTGTTCTCACAAAAATTACCCATTCAGCTACCAGTCACCAAAATGTTGCCAAATATATTTTATTTAAAATAGTTCTCCCTGCCTCCTTTTCTTCTCTCTCCTTCTCTCTCTCTCTTTCTCTCTCTCTCTCTTTCATATATTTTGCGTCATAATGTACTTCCTTTTGGGAGAGTAATCACTAAATTGTTTTTGTTGAATTGATGAGCAAGAATCTTTGTATCTTCTCTTTCCATTGACTACATGGGCCAACACCAGCGGAGAATGAAGTATAGAACATAGGAGCACCTAAAGAATCAAGAAATTCCCACTGAAAACCTCCTAAATCGTCAAGTTTTTCAAATCCTCCATGACGTCTTTCTCCTTCTGCAGTCCTTTGATTATTACTATCTCTAGCAGTTATGCAGAAAGGTAGAATGAGGATCTCGGGGATAAATCTCACTACTGGTTTTATATATTTATATATCAGATGAGATAAAATAAAGAGAAAGTTAACCAGCATTACCTCCTCCAACCCCAACCCAAATTAGAAGGGTGTTATGGGACCTCAGGCATTCTTTTACTCAACTTTAAGGTTTTCAAGCAGAGAAATCTATTGCCTTCTGTGACAGGCAGTACCAACCAATCTGATCAGTTCTCTTACAAGTCAATCCTAGAGGTCTCTTTCCCCTTCTTTCATTTTCTTTCCTGTAGTGTGGGATTATAGGTTTGCCACCCCCTGCCTGGGAGCTCTGAATGAAACCTAAAGAGAACTGGAATTTTCACCAGTATCCTAAATCATCATTATTAAGTCCGAAGAGCACATCCTGTACAGGAAAATTGCAGTAGCATATGGGCAGCCCTCTGTACTTCATATGTTATCCATCACATTACAGAGCCCCTGCCACATGTTCCTAAAGCAGCCAGGGAAGAACTTGGCTTGGTGCTTGCTGAGTAGGGCCTCTTAATCTGTTTTACAGCAAACAGTTTTGCAATTACTGTGGGCATCATGGACCCAGCTGATATTTGAGCTTTGTCCTGACAAGTCTATAGCAAATAAACATATGACACAAAAATAATCCACCAAAATCAATGGAAAAAGAAACTAGAGAAATGGAAAAGGGGTTTATTGGTTACAAAGAGAGAGGGAAAAAAAGTCAGCTCACCCTTGGAAGAGCTTTTCTTTTGACTAATTTATATATATGCACACATACATATACGTTTCAAATATATGTGTATATGTAGGTGTTTCAAATGTATACTATATATTTCAAATATGTGTACATTTATATGCTCCGTTCACACAGACTAATACACATCCTTCTGTGTTCCTTAAATATTTATCAAGCACCTACTATAAGTCAGTCAACATGCTAGGCATTATGAAAAAAAAAAATGACCTCAGTGGGGCACTTGGGTGGCTCAGTTGTTAAGTGTCTGCCTTCAGCTCAGTTCCTGGAGTCCCGGGATCAAGCCCTGCATTGGGCTCCCTATTCAGCATGAAGCCTGCTTCTCCTTCTCTTACCCCGCCCCCCGCTTGTTTTCCCTCTCTGGCTATGTTTCTGTCTATCAAAATAAATAAATAAAATCTTTAAAAAAGAAAATGGACCTCGGTACCTGCCCTCATTAGAGAGTCTAGTGAATGAAAACAGACCTTAATTAAATAGTCTCAGAAATAAATTAAAATTATACCTCACCAAGGTGTGTCGTGCTATGAGTCTACAGGGTGTTTTTTGTCTTATTTTGACTGATAAAGGAAGGCATTCATAATAAGGTAAACAGTTCAGCCATCGGGATATTTGTGATGAGGTCATATGAAGAGATAAGTTGAAGCAGTGGCCTACAAGCAATATTTTTGTATCATATGCTCCAAATTTGCATTTATTATGTATAAATTACCTATATGTGTTCCTGCCTATGGATATTTCAATATTTGAAAGCATAATTTATCTTTAAGTTTAGGTAAAAATAAATAGAAGTAAAAGCTTCCCTCTCCCCTCACCCTTTCCAGGCCCCAGAGGACTGTCATGCATTCTCCCCAGGGTACATACATTCCACTTGGAGACCTCTTTGAGTATGTCATGAAGTGGACTAAACAAAATAAGCAGGGATAGGAAAAAATATGTGTCAGGGCCTTGAGGAAGGAGGGAGCAATGTATGCCCAGTATGGATGGGAGGGAGAAGGGACAGTTAGGTAAGCCTCAAGAGGACCTTAGCTTCCAGACCAAGCATGGCTTTGTCAAACCCGGTGATGTTTTCGGTCACCAACCAAAGACCAATGGGAAGCTATGAACTATTTCATCACTGAGTGAGAAGATTCTATTCGAATTTTTAAATAGTCGTTTTCCAATAATTGTGGACAATGAGTTTTACCCCAGCATATCAAACCTTGAGCAACTGATTTTGTCAGTAAATGGATCACTTAAGACAAATTAAACTTTATGAGAATACTCTTTGTGTTCCAAGAGTTGTTATTAAAAACGCCTTTCTAAATTAGTCAGGGTACATAATGTACCAAGTGGCATAACAAATCTAATTGAACATTTGGTCTTGTAGTTCCGCAAGGTAGGGCAATATATATTTGTGATTGGTAATTATCATGACAGTGCCCATCATTGTCATCATTCTGAACCACGTTTTCCTTTGGCATATTGCTTTATTGTGTGAAAATATGTAACAGAACAGGAAGTAAGGGTCAATCCTGACAAACACACTATGAAGTAGGTGGGCCCAGGAAAACCACAGGACTGCTTATGCTATAGGATATGATTGCAGGTTATTCCATGATATTAGCTGTTTGGGTAGATTTGTCCAATTTTTTGAATAAGTAAACACAGATTTAGAATGTTTACTTTGCTAGAATTCTAGTTGGTTAGTTGGTTTTGATGCTCTAAAAACAAGGATTGGACAACAATTTTGTATGATATTTATCTTGGGTTTGCTTTGTCTTGTTTACAGAGTAAATCTACCAGATCTTGTTAGCCAGTGTAATGAATGAGTAGTTGTTAGCAACTGCAAATGTTACAGTTTAGACTAGATTTTAGTTAAAGGCAAATTGTTTAACTATTCCTAAGGAAATCTTATGAGATTTAATGAAGAGGTTTCTAGGCCAAGTGCCTTCTTTGCCCCTGGAACTTGTTCTCAACCTTAAGCAAAGGCTGAGAGATGGTGACATAATGGACCCAACGCCAATTCTCCTCTAAATAATATGACAGCTCACCCATAGTAGTCTATGAATTTGTAACAACATTAGGATTATCATCTTATAAAAGCCCCTATTGTTCTGTATCAAATCCACTCTTGGTTTTATATACTACCTTAAGCCTATACAAAGATAAAATAACTTTATACACACTGCTGCGTTAAAGTTGGAATAACAGTTCCGGGTTGATCTTTTTTTTTTTTCCTTAATTACTGGAATCATTATTGGAAATATGCATGGCCTTTCCAGCACCAAAGCTGTTTTCATTTTTGTTGAGTTCTTTGCCTAGTCAATTTAGTAAAGAGATAGCACAGTTTGATAAGTCATCTCCTCGTAGCAGAAAGCAAGCCCTCCATAGCATGTGGCATAATTTACAGCCATTATTCAGGGGAAACCCTGCAGAGCTTAGCTCCTAAATATGGAATTGCTCTCATTTTCCTGTAGTTGAGTTGAGTCATTAGCTAAGTCATGTAAGTACAGTCTGAAAAATCCCTTTGTGTTCTCAGATGGTCGGAGTGGCCAAAAGATAACAGAGAAGCTTCAGCTTTATAGGAACTTGAAAAGAGCATGAAATCAAACTCCAAGAAAATTTTGGAACAGTGCATATAGTGGTTTAAAAAATTTCAAAAAAAATTTCTTTTCAAGAGGATTCTTTTTTCAGTTTGAACATTTTTTCCTATTTGTATATCTTGAACGTGGGTCCTTTTTAAATTAAAAAAAAGTTTAAAAAACATTATATACAACATCATGGGAAAGTAAACACTGATAAATTTTGGTAAATTTACTTCTAATCATTTTTTAACCATTTATTTGTAGAACTGAGACCATGCTCAGAGGCTCTTCTTTAATATAGAAAATGTTTATGTGCTTTTTAGTGTATAACTTATAAAACCAGTAGGATGGAATACAGGTACTTGATTCTAGTCCATACTTTTATAATGATACGTTTATAACTTTTGGTAAGGTGTGTGTGTGTGTGTGTGTGTGTGTGTGTGTGTGTGTGTGAGAGTGAATTTTATTTTGGGTCTTATTTTTGTTTGTTTGTTTTGCTAAATAAGTAAATTGGACTTGATCTCTGGTTCTCCTACGGATTCCACTTCATATGATCTTCTATAATTTCCATTACACCATTAGAATTCAATGTATATATAGGAATATCAACTATAGGATTGCTCCGCCTATGTATCTAGATGCCCAAAACAGTGAGCCTGGCACATAGATGTTGCTTATTCAATACTTACTGATCAATTTTTACAATAAAAGACCTAAATGGAGATGCAATCAGTAGTTTTTCTAAGTGAGACAAGTTCAATTTAGTACAACTGAGCCACAATATAGCAAAGTGGTTGAAAAGTCAGGGTCATGGCTAAAATGGAAAATTCTGAAGGCACATTGCCTGGATGTTCCTCTCTTTACTAGCTATGACTTTCTACACATGCCTAACCTTTAAAGTTACTAATTGAGGGGTGCCTGGGTGGCTCAGTTGGTTAAGCGGCTGCCTTCAGCTCACGTCAGGATCCCAGGGTCCTGGGATCGAGCCCCACGTCAGGCTCCCAGCTCAATAGAGAGCCTGCTTTTCTCTCTCCCTCTGCTTGCTGCTCTGTCTACTTGCACTCTCTATCTCTCTGTCAAAGAAATACATAAAATCTTTAAAGAATAATAATAAAAAAATAAAGTTACTGATTGAATCACAGAATATAGCTAATGATTATAGATAAATTATAGTGTGATTATTAGAAATAAATTAGTTTATGTATGAAAACAGTTAGAGGGTATCTGCCACAGAGTAAAGCCCTCATTAGATGTTTGTATTGCAAATCTAGGGAATGAGAATAATCCCAAAGAATGCCTTGGCATTTAAAATTTTTAAAACATAATAGAATTAGGACAACTTTTGTACCTAGAGGTTATATCAGACTTGATCTAGGGCATAAACTAAACAAGCTTGGTGAGGAAGAATAGTCCAAAAATTTTGTTTAGACTAGAGGTAAGGGACAGGTAGGTCTGAGGTTAAATCCAGAATAGTCAGATAACCCAAACAAAAACAAAAACAAAAACAAAAACACCAAGCAGAAATATAAGAAAAACTTAATCCTTTGTTCCCCCAATGAATTGCTGGTCTTATGGCTAGAGTCCTATGTCAATTCTGGGTACCTCATTTGAAAAGAAACATGCACCTATTCAGCCCTCTCCACATATCTAGAAGCAAGTGGCCAGCAGATCTTGTGGTGTGAGGAGGTGAAGGGAGTTCATGGGTCTGTGTTTTCAAGAACAGGTGAAGTTGAGTGTTGAGTGACCTACTCCTTCTCAGCAGAGTTCATCAAGTTCCTGGAGTTTGGTCTCCATGGGCAGGCGCTGGCACATGGCAGGCACTGTGTCCAATCTGTGATTTAAGAGCAAAGTCAGATTTTCTTGTGCCTCCCCTCCACCTTAACTGGACAACTTGAGGGAAGAGATGAGCTGATATGCAGAAGAGGCATAATAGATTCTTTTGTATTTTTTAATAGGTGTATTTAAAAATGGAGTGGACATTGGCTTCTTTAGAGTTCCAGTGAATTTTATGTGATCCCCAATCATATCAATGTCCCACTGGTCTCCAGACCTCTGAAAATATCACTGCCTTCCCTTGGAATGCCCATTCCTGCTACTTCTACTCAATTAACTCCCACACATTCTTAAAAACCATCTGACCTGTAACTATCCTTAGGAAACCCATTCTAGCTATGTCCCTTTCCTCTCAGTTCAGGCTGAGATGAATAAATGCCCACCTTTGTGACCCAGTCATACCCTACACATATGCATGTCTCTCTCATAATCTAATGCAACATTCATAAATTCTACTATTACTTTTTCATCTCCCTCATTAAATTACAAGTTCCTTCATGCCAATGTCTTTGAATTTCAGCTTGGTATCCTCAGGGCCTATCTTTGCTCAATGTAAGGAAGGATTTTTGAAATAATACAGTTTAAAATGGGCTGTGTCAAGAAGAAGCTCCATGCTAGTCAAGGAAGGAAAAGAGCTTATGGCTATAGCCCTGCCTCAACTGAGACTCTATGGAATGACTTTCCCAATCCTTACAGGGATCCCGTAGGATACTACCTGGAAGTACTTCATGAGCCAAGGACAGTTTACATATACTAAAGTAGTGAAATTGCTCTTCCTTAGTACATTTAGCAACTTAAATTTTTACCTGTTCCGTAGATTTCCCCTCTCCAAATTAGTAGTTTGTATTAGACCAATATACCCTCATATTTTTCTTTTTATTTTAAAACTTCCTTCTCACATTGTCAGGTCAAATTAAAAACTGCTTGTTCCCTTTCTTATGGCATCTTTTAGCCCTTGAGGTAGATAGCTATGTGCCTCTTTTCATCACATCTTTAACCATTATGGCCTCTGTAAGCATGCATCACTCAGCATCAAACTCTTTCCCTTTGCCCTCAGCCCCATGCAGTCTTCTACACCTTCTCTCCATCCCCATCTCTACTTTTTCTTTGACTTTTTTTTTAAGATTTTTATTTATTTATTTGGAAGAGAGATAGATCACAGGTAGGCAGAGAGGCAGGCAGAGAGAGAAGAGGAAGCAGGCTCCCTGCTGAACAGAGCCCTATGTGTGACTCAGTCCCAGAACCCTTAGCTGAAGACAGAGGCTTTAACCCACTGAGCCACCAGGCACCCCTT
Source organism: Spilogale gracilis (assembly GCA_004023965.1). Classification (NCBI taxonomy): domain Eukaryota; kingdom Metazoa; phylum Chordata; class Mammalia; order Carnivora; family Mephitidae; genus Spilogale; species Spilogale gracilis. The sequence goes on from PITA01004385.1 coordinate 95,327, forward strand.
TTTTTTTTTTTTTTTTTTTAGAGAAAGAGCGCAGGGATGAGGTAGAGAGAGAATCTTAAGACATGTTCCATGCTCAGTGTAGAGCTTGACACCAGGCTTAATCCCACAACCCTGAGATCATGACCTGAGCCAAAACCAAGAGTTGAATGCTTAACAGACTGAGCCACCCACGTGCCCCTGGCCAGTCTTTTTTATTGGTTATAGCTAGTATTTGAATTATTTCAACTAAAGCATCCACTTGCAATTTAAAAAAAAAAGGCCGGGCACCTGGGTGGCTCACTTGGTTAAGCGACTGCCTTTGGCTCAGGTCATGATCCCAGAGACCCGGGATCGAGTCCCACATCGGGCTCCCTGCTAGGCGGGAAGCCTGCTTCTCCCTCTCTCACTCCCCCTGCTTGTGTTCCCTCTCTGGCTGTGCTTCTCTCTGTCAAATAAATAAAATCTTTAAAAAAAAAAAGTCAGAATAGTCCTCCTAAAGAATACCTTCTTATTCTTGAGGCTTTCAAAAGGTTCTTTAAACTAAATGTCTAAGCATATTTGACAGGTGCAGACATTAGACTCAAAGATCAAACAATAGATAGAGTCTACAATAAGGGAGAATAATTAGCTATTTTATGAATTAGAGATCTGTTTATACATTGGGAATTGAAAAAAATTGTTGACTTAAATAACCTCCAGACCTTGATTTCTTGTGTTAATTTAATTGAAAGTGATGACTAAATTCAGGCCTTTGCTGTAAAAAGCAAGTGTGTGAAATTCTAACACACTCGTGGGGTCAGGAGAGTATAATTTACTAATTAAAGCATGCTAAATGGTTTTAATAAAGTCCATCTACTTTTGAATCAGCTTTATACATTTGGTTCAACATTGTATAAGTCATCTAATAATTGAACATATTAATTGCAATCAGATTAATGAAGATCATTATTGCTTTTTCATATATATGGTAATATTCAGTGCTGTAGTAGAAAGATATTTGCTGTTTCAACCATACATGTATTCTGTGGTAGAGTTGTAGATCTATAAGGCGTTTTCATGTATCTCTCAGCTGCTGAAGTCAGTATGTGTATAAGAAATGCTTCCAGTGTCTCAGAGCCCCCTTTAAAAAAAATATTTATTTAAGAGCTCCATCAAAGAAGAAGTGCATCACCATCATAACAGTCTCCTTCCCTGAGTTCTTGCAGAGTAACAGTACGTATTCAGATAAATGAACCATTGAACGTCGTCTGTAATGGCAACAGCTGGTACCTCTCAGATAGCGCTGAGCTGCCCAGCCCCCAAAGATGAGAAATAAACAACAAGGAGTCGAATTTTTATAGATCTGAAGTCGTTTGAATACCGATTGAAAGACAGCAAAATGTGCATTAGACCTCACTGACAAATGCCCAAGGTTCAATCTCTCAGTTTTGCGAACCAACAAAAAGCAGGAGTGAAAAGGATTATCTCCACCCTCACATTTTCAACATGGTCAAAGGGACTGTAAAATCCTTCTGGTGAGCAAGCCAGGTTTAATGGTCGGGAACAAATGCTTCTTTAGTCACAGGCCAAGCCTTTTGGATTAGTTGTGATTTCCTGTTAGGTACAGCAAAGGCAGTGCGCAACTCCTCTCCTACCGCACCCTGCCCTCCAGTCGCCTACGCCATACTGTTTTCTCTTCCTCTTGCCTTTCTTTCTTCCAGCACAATTCGAGCTATACTGCAGATTCTCCTGGAGGCTGCACTTGGAGGGCATGAGGGCCATATTGTGATCCATTCACCACAATTCTGCACATAAACCCACTCTCCAGAGAAGTAAATATGTACCCGAACTGCCAACTGTAAACATAATTGGTGCCTAGTGGTAGGTTGAACAGAGCACTAACAACAGATCATTAGGGGCTGAATGGATGATCTTACGCAATCAGTTGCTCTGTGACTGTGCCTTAGCATAGCAGTGGGCCCCTATTATAATTAGTCTTTTCATAGCCTGTGCCAATTTCTCTATTGACATCTGTGATTGCAGATAGCGGAAAGTAGGTGCTGTTGTCCAAAATCAGTACTTTGCTATATACCACTGCAAACTGCTGTCATTCTTTTGAAACATACTGGGGACTATTGTTCAATATCAGTTACTCATTTTTTCTGAGTCTGGAATAGACCTCTTTCTGTTTACCAGTCACATGTTAAATTATTCTGACAGATGCATTTTTAAAGGCAAGTAAATTCAGTCCCTGAGACTAAACCAAACAAAGATGTTGGATGGCTTGTCATTATCTTCTGGTGTCATTAACTCACTAGGACTTATGTATCCATGAATTCCTTACACAGCTAGAAACTGCCTTTACTTATTAGTGGTTCCATAGCGACTTCTCAAACACTGGTTTGTGCTCCAAACAACTTCTTTTATTTGGAATTGGGTATAACTACAAAGGTAAAATGACCAAAGTCTTTTATGTTGTAGCAACATATAAGGTTTTTATTTCAAAATATGCGAGCCAGGTAAATTTCTTGCATTGCTCCTCACGGGACTAACTTGAGGTCTTCCTGATGACCCTAACCCAGAGAATGTGAGCAGCAACTACCTATGTGACATTTTCTGAGCATTAATCTGGGTCTGCAGAGTGACTCTCTGTTCCATATAAAAGAATATTGGCTAAATGGTCAATTTGTGGGAGTAAATAATAAACGAATCAAACACAATTCCTTATTTATTGTTGATGTTCTTGGTTAGCTCTGAGAGTACACATGCAAACTGCACATCATTCCTCATGAACAGAAGGAGGATCTATTTTTGAAGAAAAAAAATATTAATGATTAGGACATGATAAAGGAAAAAATGCTAAAAAAAAAAAAAAAAAGCACAAACCTCCAAGAAGAATGTTTGGAAATCTTAAAATTTGAATTAAGTGAACTGTGGGAAAAATGTGTAAGGACAAAAAAATTACTTATCAGTTTCATTCAAATTAAGGGAAAGAATAAAGAAGACCTAGGTTCAGATAAAAAGGAAAGAATAGAAGCACTGTTTTCTAATTTTGAAATTGTCATTTAGGTAATGAAGAAAGATTTTTAAACTGAAAAAGATGAAGCTCAAAATATGCAGAACTATAAAAAGCATCTAACTAACTTAGGTGAGTTCTGTTGTCCTTGATGAGATGAAATATGCCCTAGTGCCTGCTGATAAAATCAATAAAACTGATTTGGGATTTTTGAAAAATCAGATAATGGACCAGAAGGCCAGTGAGAAAAACTGGGTCCCACTTTTTTTTAAGAGTGAGAAGTAGATGTCTTCAACCATATAATATAAGACCTGTAACCAATTCTTGAAAAATATTACAGATTACTAACTTAATTGTGAAAAAGAAAATGGTGGTTACTCTGAGCTGGGCCAGGGTCACTGAAAATCAGACAATGTCAGACTGACCTCAGGTGCTTTTCTGACCATCTTGTAAAACTATTTATTAGAAGACTGGAGAATATGTAGTATAGATGAATGTTAGCAAAACATGAGAACATCTATGCCTTGATAGCATTGGTGACAAACTGCAGAAAAAAGTAGAATTTTTAAACACCTGAGTTCATGTAGAGGGAATTTTTTGAGATGTAAGGATCAACATTTCTTTTAGTGGGGTCTGTGAGGAGATAAAGCGCAAGGATTGGGCATGTGACAGAAAGGTGGATGAACATATAACATGCTGAAGAACAGACCTGGAATTTTAAAAGTTCCCAGGAATTTGGAATAATGATACAAACCTCAGAAAATGAGACTGCAAGAATATATGGCAAGTTGAGCATTTAGATATGTGGGGGAAATCTTTGCTGTCACGTTGACTGCAGTTTCAATGCCCATCAATGGTCTGACAAAGTCATACCAAAAACAAAGAGAAGCTTCAGTTACATTAGAATTAAGGGGGATAATGATCCACCTTTACCTCTAACCATGAGATACTAATTCCATGGTTTTCATCTTGCTAATTTTTTTTAAATGATTCGTATTAATTCCTTCAGTAATACTTCTAGTAAGTTGTGTTTCAGCCTCCTCATACCACAAAAATGGGGCATTCTATTTTTATATAGTCAAATTGTCATAAATGTCTTCTTTTAGCCCCGAATTGATGTGCCTGTGACTTTTATCAAATAGATATAATTCTGTTCACTTGAATCACACAAAAAAGTCTTAATCCATCTTCTATCTGACAACTCTTTAGGTATCGAAGAATTTCTTTCATTACCCTTGTCAGATTGTGTTTCCCTTTTGAAGTATACACTATCATGTCAACATCTCTTTTGTTATTGCCATTCATTCATCCAGCACATAGTTACTATTCCAATTTATGTGCTAGTACTGATGATAGAAAGAAAAATAAGACTTTTTCTCTGCACTCAAGGAGACATTTTGTCTAAAAGGGAGCAACGTACTGTTGACTTATATTGGTCTCTTTGTCAGCCAAGCTCTCTAAGGCTTCTTTTGTTTCCACAAATAATAGCAGCTCTTAAGTCATGCCTCACCTGTTTTACCTCTGCACATAGTTCAGTGTGAAGCCCACTGAAAAAGAGATGCTTTGTGGTCTGATAATATTAAATTGTCTTCAGTTTGTAAATTCAAAGCAACCAGCATCTGTTAGGGATCAATTATCTTCCAAGTACAACTCTTACTCCTAAGACCACTAGTCCAGTGGTAGATGAAGAAATATAAACCAAGAATCACATATATGTTTTAGAGCAGAAATATGTAATGAATGGCACTGGAATACAGAATAAAAAGCAGAAACTATTTTGCTGTTTTCTATTTCAGTGAAAAGGATTCATTCACAATTGCCCATATGGCACTCTTTTTAAAGACAGTTGGCATGAGATTTTATTTTTTAAGAACTGGAGCTATTTACTTGGGGAAGACTAGAGGAAGAACTGAATGCTATCACCCAAATAACTGGAAGGCTAACATATAGAGATAGATATAGATATTTGGCTCTGATTCTCTGAAGAACACTGACTCATACAGAATGAAAATTCCAAAATAGACCTAATAGGAGTTTCAGAAAAAGAGAGTACATGGGTACCTCAAGAGATATTGCAGGTTTGGTCTCCGACCACCACAATAAAGCAAATGTCACAATAAAGCAAGTCAGAGGATTTTTGTTTTGTTTTGCATTGTATATAAAAGCTATGCTTATACTGTACTGCATGTACTATATACAGTACTGTACTAAGTTATGTTTATACTGTAATTTATTAAGTATGCAATAGCATTTTGTCTAAAATACACATATACCTTGATTACAAATATTTTATCACTAAAAATGCTAACCATCATCTGAGCTTTCAGTGTGCTATCTTTTTGTTGGTGAAGGGTCTTAACCTCTATCTTGATGACTGCTGCCTGGTCAGGGTGGTGGCAGCTGAAGATTAGAGTGACTGTGGCGATTTCTTAAAATAAGACAACAATAAAGTTTGCTCCATCGATCCATTCTTCCTTCCATGAAAGAATTCTTTGTAGCATGAGATCTGTTTGGTAGAGTTCTGTATACAGTGGAACTTCTTTCCAAATCAGAGTCAATCCTATCAAGTCCTGCCACTGCTTTATCAGCTAAGTTTATGTCAAGTTCTGAATCTTTTGTTGTCATTTCAACAGTCTTCACAGCATCTTCACCAGGAGCAGATTCCTTCTCAAGAAACCACTTTCTTTGCTGACCCAATAAGACACAACTGCTTATCCATTAACATTTTATCTTGAGATTACAGCCATTCAGTCACATCTTTGGGCTGTAATTCTAGTTCTCTTGCTATTTCCACCACGTTTGCAGTTACTTACTGCACTTAAATCTTGAAGCCTCAAAGACATCAGTGATGGGTTAAAATCAACTTCTTTCAAACTCCTGTTAATGTTGATCATTTGACCTTTTCTCATGAATCCTGAAAGTTCTTAATGGCATCTAGAATGGTAAATCCTTTCCAGAAGGTTTTCAATTCCCTTTACCTCGATCTGCCAGAGATATCACTAATCCATGGCAGTTGTAGCCTTACAAAACATATTTCTTAAGTAATGAGCTTAAAAGTTGAAATTACTCCTCACTCTAGGGGCTTCAGAATGGATGTTGTGTTAGCAGGGATGAAAACAACATTGATCTCATTGTATATCTCCATCAGAGCTCCTGGATGACCAATAGCATGATCAATGAGCAGTAATGTTTTAAAAGAAATCTTTTCTTATTTCTGAGCACTAGGTCTCAATAGTGGGCAGGCTTAAAATATTCAGTAAACCATGTTGTAAACAGATGTGCTGTCATCCAGGCTTTGTTGTTCTGTTTATAGAACACAAGCAGAGTAGATTCAGCATAATTCTTAATGGCCTTAATCATTTTTGGAGTGCTATACAAGCATTGACTTCAACTTTAAGCCACAAGCTGGAGTCAGCCTGTCCTCAGAAGCTTTGAAGCCAGACATTGACTTCTCCTCTATGAAAGACATAGATAATATCTTATTCCAATAGAAGGCTGTTTCATCTACATTGGAAATCACTTGCTTAGTGTAGCCATGTTTATAAATGATCTAGCTAGATCTTCTGGATAACTTGCTGCAGCATTTCCATCAGTACCTGCTGCTTCTTCTTGCACATTCATGTTATGGAGACAGTTTCTTCCCTTGAACCTCATGAACCAACCTCTGCTAGCGTCCTACTTTTCTTCTTCCGCTTCCTTACCTCTCAGCCTTCACAGAATTGAAGAGAGTTAGGACCTTGTCCTAGATTAGGCTTTGTCTTAAGAGAATGCTACGGTTGATTGATCCTCTATCCAGACCACTGAAACTTTCTTCTCATCAGTAATCAGGCTGTTTCACTTTTTTATCATCTGTGTGTTTACTGGAGTAGCACTTTCAATTTCCTTCAGGCACTTTTACTCTGACATTCATAACTTGCTAACTCTTTGGTGCAAGAGGCCTACTAGCTTTTGATCTATCTCAACTTTTGAAACATCTTTCTCACTGAAAATCATTTCTAGCTTTTGACTTACAGTAGAGATATGTGACTCTTCCTTTCACTTGAACATGTAGAGGTCATTGTAGGGTTATTAATTGGCCGAATTTCAATACTGTTCTGTCTCAGATATAGACCACAGGAAGGGGAGAGAGATGGGAAACACACATTTATGGATTACATTCACCATCTTATATGGCCTGGCCATGGCACACAAAACAATTAGGACAGCAACATCAAAGATCAGAGATCACTGACCATAGGTCATAATAACAAATATAATGATAATGAAAAGTTTGAAATACTATAAGAATTACCAGGATGTGACACAGAGACATGAAGTGAGCAAATGCTGTTAGGAGAAGTAAGCAAAGACACCAATAGTCTTGCTCATTGCATGGTTACCAGCAACATTCAATTCGTACCAAGTGCGATCTGCGAGGTACAACAAAGCAAAGCAAGATAAAATAAGGTATGCCTATTTATAAGATGGGGAAGCAGAAATATTCAAAGGGGATAATAGAGAGAGTGAATAAATTCAAAGCTCATTATTTTGAAAAGACTAATAAAATAAGAAAGAAAGGCTGTGCAACACTTGATCAAGTAAGAGAAGGCAGAGAAATCATTGATATGTATAAAAGGTGACATCATTAAGATATAGTAAAAATGTTTATATCATAAGAGCAATAAATAAACATCTTTAAGCCAACACATTAGAAAACTTTGATAAAATACATAGTTTTAGGAAAAAAATGATAAAACTTATATGAGAGAAATGAAAAATTAATTTTTAACCTTTTTTCTCCACTTTGGTGAAGAGAACGAATATTTGTTCTAAAGAGAATGACTAAGTTGATAAGCAATGTTAAGGAGTCACTCCTTTCCCTGCCTTGTTCTGTAGTTTAACTTGGGATTTGGGGACGTTATTAGTGAGAATAGGAAGGTATAGAAGTAGTAATGAGAATAGAGGGCATAATGGAAACAGAGGAAGGGAAGAGGAGAAGGTAAAATAGAAGGCTGAGAGTGTGCTACTTCCTCCCTCCATTTCTTCTCACCCTTCTTCTAACCCCTTCTATTCATCTATCTTCTACCTTCCCATAAGTAGAAACAGTAAGCAGTAGTTGAATGGTATGTAACAGAGAGAATTCTATTTATAATGAAGGAGTCTATGTGGAAGTCATAGTTCTGCCACTTAGTGTAAATAAATTTCAATATAAAATATATATGGTTTCAAGTAAACTATAAATAGAATATAAGTCACCTTGGCAGTGAGTATATTTGAGACATTTTAGTAGAAATGAATGGAACTTATATGCCATCAATTCTAACCATTTGGGCGTGCTCCTAAGTATAAAAGTAGCTTCCTGACTGATGTAGCTCCACTCGATTTTATTTTTCTAACTATTCCATTCAGGCCAAGGTAAATCCCTTTTAGTTATCAAGCTCCAAGCCTACAGAGAAAACCACTTCTCCCTCTTCATATGCTTCCCAGCAACCTGAATATTTGGATTTGTTGAAACATTCCCCCTTTAGTTTCAGTTTCTTAAAATTATGACCATTTCAGCAAATGAATCCGAAATACTCATTTTATCTGTATTAGTTAATATGAGCACTTAAGATCTATCTTTTGGACAAAATTACATGAATGTTATTTTGCTATAAATCTGTTGCTGTCTATTGCCATAGAGTCTCAATGCTTTTGTGTCTTGTTGCCATCATGTAAAAAGTATGAATTACATTTTGTACCTTCTTTAGTTTAATTTAGCTGATCTGATTTTCAAAGGAGTTGCTGAAAATTAGCTTTTCAAACTGCTTACCAGTTTTCAAAGATGATCCAGTCATTCTGGCCTATTCAGCACTAGGGTAACCTTTCATCACTCTCATTTGGGTTTGTGATCTCATCACGTTTAAATAATTGTAATTAGGAAAAGAAATTCACTTAGTGGTTTGACTTACTATTTAAAAACAATCATGTGATTTTTCATTCACCTGTCTGTTAAAATGTGGTCCCCTCTACAAAAACAGGTCCCGGTGCTTTCGAATCAGATTAATTTTAGAAACACTGTCACCTGGTGGTGTATTCAAGTGATTGCACTTGGCTTTTCCTCAAGTTTTTTCAGTGTCCATGTCTACAGGAGAAATTAATCAACCTCTAAAAAACTAAACAAAACATCTTAATTTACCGAGTGTAGATTGGAGCGGGAACTACACCGATCCTTTCCGTGCTCTAAGACTTTTATTCAAAGACCAAAGATCATTTTCCATTTTGAAAAGTCCATTCTAGTGTTTGGGGGATCCTTTGCATCTCTCCTCCTGTGTTTTTAATCCCATTTGTGACATGTAGAAACTTGAAGAAATCCTGGGAACGTTTTGGGCTGATAAAATCATCTCCCTTTTATTGTGCCTCTTTGCTTATTTGTGAACAGGAGAACATGTATTCCATAAGAACCACAGGCAATGTACTGTACCCCAAAGAAAACTCGGTCTGCAAGCACAATGTTCCTCTCTATATACTGAAATGAGTCAGACAATGCATGCCTGGTGGGAGAACAGAGAGCACTGTTGTCTCTTGCTACATCTTCCCCATTTTTCCCAATATAGGATCTATGAGAAGGATTATAGGTCTAAAAATATGTCTCATATGTGCTGTAATAAACTGGTCTGGATTGATCTTTCGAGAGGAACATAAAGGTGCAGGGAGACAATGAATAACTTAGGCAATACAGCTGTACCTGAAACCTTGCAGCACACATCTGGCAATTAGCTAGCTTATTTGATCAATGAAAACAGCAAAGCCAAATATTTCATCCATCATGTCTGCTTTGAGGGTGAAGAGATAGTTAAGCTTTTTGAAGACAGAATCTATCTTTACCATATGCTATGAGATCTGCTTATGGCAGTTAAAATAGCCATTTGCCATCTTCTTTGATATTGTGATGAATGACTCCAGGTTGGCCTCAGGACTCTCAGTCCACAAACTGGAGAAGATTCGTCATCAATATCAGAGCTAAGTATTTTGGAGGTCTCGAATGCTTCTGATCAAAATAAGTTTAAATGTGAACAATTATCCTTTGAAAATTGGGCCCTACTATCAGGCCATGGTTGTGATGGTGGCAGAATAATAGTTGCACTTTTTGTGAGAATTTACTGGGTGAAACTCCAGATACTACAACTTTCTTTGAGTCTTCAGCTCGCAAGAATATTGTCCAGTCACCGCTACCTTCCACAGCAGGGGTATGAGCAGATTCCTCATAGGGCAAGGTTCCCAGGACCTTAAAGACCCTCCTGAAAATGTGTATTATACACACACACATAAGCACACATGCATAATGATCAATATACATTTTCAGTTGACAGTGCAAGCATCTAAATGACTGTTATGATCAGAATAGTCTTTGGTGGGTTCTCATTCAAACTGACTCAACAAATTGCCTTGGCTGCTACCTTTCCACGAAATCCCCAATTTTAACCCAAACCAACATGAAAAAAGAGGCAATTGCTTAAGTTTAGTCTTCACCAGCCAGGGCCATTATTCTCTAGTATACCATCTTTAGCAAGGGATAAAACTAAATTAAATAAAAAACAAGAACTTATTGATTTTCTATGAATTAAACACTTTCTTCTATGGATGTTTTATTATCTCTTTGTGAGTCATTCCTGCTCATCGCTGCATCTGCTTCCAGGCTGGAACCCACAGCACAGCTCTGATTTCTGTTGCTCCTCAGATCTGGACAAGAGTGGTTACGCTATCTCCCTGAAAATCGTCTATAGCAATCTCACCACTAAGGAGCTGCATCTTTTAGAATAGGGATCAATCACATTAATTAGTAAATGTATGTTAACTTTTTTTTGGCCTATTTATAGATATTTTATTCCCATTATTTCCCTGGCATTGTTTGAAAATGAAGGTAGATGCCAAATATTATATCTGAAAAAATCAAATCCTCCATTGGCTGAGAGAGAAACCCTGGAGGATATGGATTATATTTCATTTATCTTTGTTTTTACCAAAAATGATTGCTACAGAATAGGAACCCAGTAAATGTCTACTGAATGACTTAAAGCCTTACAATCTTTAGCCTATGTGACATCATAATTTGCCAGCCCTGTTAAATAACTTGATCCTCTATAATGTTGGTACTTGAAGTGTGGCCCTTGGTCATTATCAGAACTTGGTAGATGTACAGACCCTCAGGGCGCCTGGGTGGCTCAGTGGGTTAAAGCCTCTGCCTTTGGCTCAGGTCATGATCTCAGGGTCCTGGGATTGAGGCCCACATCGGGGGGGGGGTCTTTGCTCAGCGGGGAGCCTGCTTCCTCCTCTCTTTCTGCCTGCCTCTCTGCCTACTTGTGATCTCTCTCTCTGTCAAATAAATAAATAAAATCTCAAAAAAAAAAAAAAAAAAGAAATACAGACCCTCAGTTCCTTCCACTGATTAGAATCCGCATTCTAACAAGAGCCCCCAGGTCTTTCATATGTGAAAACACTGCTTCTGTATATGTCTATTCCTTTATTAGGATATTTAGGCTTTATTTTCCTAACCTGTTGTCCTATAAATGTATTTCTCAGTTCTATGTTGATTCCTCTGGGATTTTTCATTGAAAAGGACAGAGGATCTGTTTATATCCATTGCCTGTGGACACAGACATGCCCCCCCACTCTTGTGGATATTCTTTATTCCTTTTTTTTTTAAGATTTTATTTATTTATTTGATAGAGAGAGACACAGCGAGAGTGGGAAAAGAAGTAGGAAGAGTGGGAGAGGGAGAAGCAGGCCTCCCCCCAAGCAGGGAGCCGGACACAGGGCTCAATCCCAGGATCCTGGGATCATGACCTGAGCCAATGGCAGACGCCTAATAACTGAGCTACTCAGGCGCCCCATTCTTTATCTGTTATCGGGCATTATTATCTAGGTTAATATGAGAGTGAACCTCTTTACATAAAACACAATGGTCTCCTCTGTAGAATGTACAATATTTTACAAGTATTCAAGATTTTTCTGTCCTGTATCACATTCTTCTGAAGATTAATCAGTAATTCCAAAATAAATTGATTAGCTGGGGCTACTATAAAAAATTCAGTTTGAAATTTGCCATACATAGGGCGCCTGGGTGGCTCAGTCAGTTAAGCATCTGCCTTCAACTCAGGTCATGATCCCAGTGTCCTGGGATCCAGCCGTACATCAGGCTCCCTGCTCAGCTGAGAGGCTGCTTCTCCCTCTCTCTCATTCCCTTTTGCTCTCTCTCTCTCAACTAAATAAATAAAATCTTAAAACAAAAACAAAACTTGGCATTATATATTTAGTATGGAAAACTGACTTTTTTAAAAAGATTTATTTAACTATTTTAGAGAGAGTGAGCAGAGTGGGGAAGAGACCAAGGAAGAGAGCCTTAAGGTAATCACAGAGTCCAAGGTAAGGGCTCAGTCTCATGATCCTGAGGTCACGACTCTGAGATTACAACCTGAACGAAAACCAAACGTTGGATGTCTTTAACTGACGATGCCACCCAGGCACCCCAAGGACTATTCCCCTCCTACCATTTTTTTTAACATATGATGTATTATTTGTTTCAAGAGTACAGGTGTTGTGATTCATCAGTCTTATATAATTCACAGCACTCTCCATAGCACATACCCTCTCCAATGTCCAACACCCAGCCACCCTATCTCTCTCACCCCCCTCCACTCCAGCAGTCCTCAGTTTGTTTCCTGAGATTAAGAGTCTCATGGTTTGTCTCCCTCTCTGGTTTCATCTTATTTCATTTTTCCCTCCCTTCCCCTATGATCCTCTGTCTTGTTTATCAAATTCCTTATATCAGTGAGATCAATTGATAATTGTCTTACTCTTTTGCTTAACGTAATACCCACTAGTTCAATCCATATCATTGCAAGTGACAAGATTTCATGGGGTTTTTTGATGGCTGCATAATATTCCATCACACACACACACACACACACACACGACATCCTTTATCCATTCATCTATTGATGGATGCCTGGGTTCTTTCCATAGCTTGGCTATTATGGACATTGTTGATATAAACATTGAGGTACACATGCTCTTCAGATCACATTTGTATCTTTGGGGTAAATACTCATTAGTGCAATTGCTGGGTCATAGGGTAGTTCTGTTGTCAACTTTTTGAGGAACTTCCATACTATTTTCCAGAGTGGCTGCACCAGCTTGCATTCCCACCAATAGTTTAGGAGGATTCCCTTTTCCCCACAATCTCACCAAAATCTGTCCTTTCCTGACTTGTTAATTTTACCCAGTCTGACTGATGTAAGGTGGTATCTCACTGTGGTTTTGATTTATATTTCCCTGATGCTGAGTGATGTTGAGCACTTTTTCATCTGTCGGCCATTTGGATGTCTTCTTTGGGGAGTTGTCTGTTCAAGTCTTCTGCCCATTTCTTGATTGGATTATTTATTCTTTGGGTATTGAGTTTGATATGTTCTTTACAGATTTTGGATACTAGCCCTTCATATGATTTGTCATTTGCAAATATCTTCTCCCATTCTGTCGGTTGTCTTTTGATTTTGTTGACTTTCCAGTGCTGTATAAAAGCTTTGTATCTTGGTGAAGTCCCAATACTTCATTTTTGCCCTTGCCGCTCTTACCTTTGGCGATGCTTCTAGGGAGAAATTGCTGCAGCTGATGTGGAAGAGGTTGCTGCCTGTGTTCTTCTCAAGGATTTTCATGGATTCCTATCACACATTTAGGTTTTTCATCCATTTTGAGTCTATTTTTGTGTGTGATAAAAGGAAATAGTCCAGTTTCATTCTTCTTCATGTGGCTGTCCAATTTTCCCAATACCATTTGTTAAGAAACTGTCTTTTTTCCAATGGACATTTTTTCCTGCTTTGTCAAAGATGAGTTGACCACAGAGTTGACCATTTCTGGTCTCTCTATTCTGTTCCATTGATCTGTGTGTTTGTTTTTGTGCCAGTACCATACTATCTTGATGATTACAGCTTTGTAATAGAGCTTGAAGTCCAGAATTATGATGCCACCAGCTTTGGTTTTCTTTTTCAACATTCCTCTGGCTATTCGAGGTCTTTTTCTGGTTCCATACAAATTTTAGGATTATTTGTTCCATTTCTTTGAAAAAAGTTGATGGTATTTTGATAGGGATTGCATTAAATGTGTCTATTGCCCTAAGTAGCATAGACATTTTCAAAATATTTGTTCTTCCAATCCATGAGCATGGAACGTTTTTCCATTTTTTGTGTGTCTTCCTCAATTTCTTTCAGGAATATTCTATAGTATTCTGAGTACAGATTTTTTGACTCTTTGGTTAGATTTACTCCTATATATATTATGGTTTTGGGTGCAATTATAAATGGGATCAACTCCTTAATTTTTCTTTCTTCTGTCTTGTTATCTGTGTACAGAAATGCAACTAATTTCTGTGCACTGTTTTTATATCCTGATACTGTACTGAATTCCTGTATGAATTCTAACAGTTTTGGGGTGAAGTCTTTTGGGTTTTCAACATAAAATATCAAATCATCTGCAAAGAGTAAGAGTTTGACTTCTTCTTTGCTGATTCAGATGCCTTTTATTTCTTTTTGTTGCCTGATTGCTGAGATTAAGACATGTAGTACTATGTTGAATAGCAATGGTGATAGTGGACATCTGATCTTAGGGGAAAACCTTACAGTTTTTCCCCATTGAGAATAATATTTTCCGTGGGGTTTTCATAGATGATTTTATGAGGTCTGTATCCTCTATTCCCTACACTGTGAAAAGTTTTGATCAACAAAGGATGCTATACTTTGTCAATGTTTTTTCAGCATCTATTGAGAAGATCATATGGTTCTTGTTCTTTATTTTATTAATACTATGTATTAATAAATGTACTATATCACATTGATTGATTTGTGGATGTTGAACCATCCTTGCAGTTCAGGAATAAATCCCACTTGGTTATGGTGAATAATCCTTTTAATGTACTGTTGAATCCTATTAGCAAGTATTTTGGTGAGAATTTTTGCATCCATGTTCATCAGGGATATTGGTCTGTAATTCTCATTTTTGATGGGGTCTTTGTCTGGTTTTGGGATAAAGGTAATGCTGGCCTCATAAAATGAGTTTGGAAGTTTTCTTTTTATTTCTATTTTTTTGGAACAGTTTTAGGAGAATTGGTATTAATTCTTCTTTAAATGTTTGGTAGAATTCCCCTGGAAGCCATCTGGCCCTCAGCTTTTGTTTTTTTGGAGCTTTTTTATTACTGCTTCAATTTCCTTACTGGTTATGGGTCTGCTCAGGTTTTCTCTTTCTTCTTGATTCAATTTTGGTAGTTTATATGTCTCTAGGAATGCATATTCATTTCTTCCAGATTGTCTAATTTGCTGGTGTATAGTTGTTCATAATATGTTCTTATAATTGTTTGTATTTCTTTGGTGTTTGTTGTGATCTCTCCTCTTTCATTCACGATTTGACTAATTTGGGTCCTTAATCTTTTCTTCTTGATAAGTCTGGCCAGGGGCTTATCAATCTTATTAATTCTTTCAAAGAACCAGCTCCTCCTTTCATTGATCTGTTCTACTGTTCTTTTGGTTCCTGTTTCATTGACTTCTGCTCTAATATTTATTATTTCCCTTCTCCTGCTGGGTTTGGGCTTTATTTGCAGTTCTTTCTTGAGCCCCTTTAGGTGTAGGGTTAGGTTTTGTATTTAAGACCTTTCTTATTTCTTGAGAAAAGGACTGACTATTTCTTAAAGGATGTATATTTACCTCATTGGAAGGAAGAGAAAAGTAATTAGTGCCCATAGTTTCTTGATTCCCATGTCATTAGCTAAATTTTTATACTTGTGGTTAGTCTTAGAATATATGTTATTGCCAAATTATTTGTTAAAAAAAGAAAGAGGTACCTTTAGTATATTTTAACTAATTAAATTGACTATCTATAAATGACTGTACCAAGTTCAGTGGCCTGTTCAAACATAATGTCTAAAATCCTCAAAATGTAACCTTGTTTAGAATAAGGAATGATGTAGATATAATTAAGATAAGGATCTCAAAATGAGATTATTTTATATTGGGGAGGGGGCTGAATATAATGAGGAACCTGTCTGTGAAAGACCAAAGAGAAAACAGTGAGAGACAAAGGGAAGAAGACCATGCAAAGAAGAGAGTAGAGATTAGAGTAAAACATAACTCTCTGTAAAACCAAAAATGCCAATGATCACCAGCAATCACCAAAAGTTGGAAGAAGCTGGAAAGGATTCTCCTGGGCTCTTTGGAGCTTTGCTGACACCTTGATTTTAAACATCTGACCTCGAGAACTGTGAGAAGAAAAATTGTTGTTTTAAGCCACTGAATTTGTGATAACTTATTACAGGAACTGTGGTAAATCGCTTTCATAGGCTAAATAAATTAACTGATTGGTGATATACTCACCAAGTGGCTTTTACATTATAACCCTCCTGCCCAATGTCATAACACCCATACTTCTTTTATTGGCTTTTGTTTTGTTTAGTTTTACTTTTTATTACATTATTTTATTTTTTCAGTGTTCCAGGATTCATTGTTTATGCCCCACACCCAGTGCTCCATGCAATTCTTGCCCTCAATACCCACCACCAAGCTCACCCATCCCCGTATCTCCCACCCTTCCAAGACTCTCAGTTTGTTTCTCAGAGTCCAAAGTCTCTCATATTTCATCTCCTCCCCGATTTACCCCAATTCACATTTCCTTTCCTTCTCCTACTGTCCTCCATATTACTCCTTATGCTCCACAAGTAAGTGAGACCATGCGATACTTGACTTTCTCTGCTTGGCTTATTTCACTCAACATAATCTCCAATCCAGTCCATGTTGCTACAAAAGTTGGGTATTCATCCTTTCTGATGGAGACAGAATATTCCGTTGTATATATAAATCATATCTTCTTTATCCATTAATTAGTTGAGGGGCACCTTGGCTCTTTCCACAGTTTGGCGATTGTGGCCATTGCTGCGATGAACATTGGGGTACATATGGCCCTCCTTTACACTACATCTGTATTTTGGGGTAAATACCCAGTAGCCCAATGGCAGGGTCATAGGGTAGCTCTATTTTTAATTTTTTAAGGAATCTCCACACTGTTTTCCAAAGCAGCTGCACCAACCTGCATTACCACCAACAGTGTAAGAGGGTTCCCCTTTCTCCACAGCCTCTCCAACACTTGTTGTTTCCTGACTTGTCAATTTTGGCCATTCTGACTGGTATAAGGTGGTATCTCAATGTGGTTTTGATTTGAATTTTGCTGATAGCCAGTGATGATGAACATTTTTTCATGTGTCTGTTAGCCGTTTGTATGTCTTCTATGAAGAAGTGCCTTTTCATGTCTCCTGCTCATTTTTTGATGTGATCTTTTTTTTTTTTTTTTTTTGTGGTTGTTGAGTTTAAGGAGTTCTTTATAGATCTTGGATATCAATCCTTTGTCTGTAGTGTCATTTGCAAATATCTTCCCCCATTCCATGGGTTGTCTCTTTGTTTTGTTGACTGTTTCCTTTGCTGTGCAGAAGGTTTTATTTTGATGAAGTCCCAAAACTTCGTTTTCGCTTTTGTCTCCTTTTCCTTTGGAGACGTGTCTTGAAAGAAGTTCCTGTGGCCGATGTCAAAGAGGTTACTGCCTATGTTCTCTTCCAGGATTTTGATAGATTCCTTCCACATGTTGAGGTATTTCATTCATTTCAAGTTTATCTTTGTAATACCCCTACTTCTTTATCATCTTCTGGTTCTGTTTCTGCGCATGTAGCAGCATGCACATATACAGGAGGCAGGACACATGCACAGATGGGTAAAGATTGATAAAACAATAATAGTGGATAAGAAGAAATGTTACTTCCAGGAATGGGAACACTGGCAGGGAAAGGAGAGAAAGGCCAAGTAAGATTTTTAAAGCAGTTTTTGAAACTGTAAGGCACAGATTTAAAAGAAACAAAGATCTAGAACAACTGTGTTTATAAAGGGCCATAACCTTTGGATGATGATATTCCCATTACATAAAGAAATTCTTAAATAGCCTTTACCCTCTAATTCAACAATCACAGTCTAACAGGGACCAGGGGGAGGAGTGGAGGCTTTGGAATTATTACAGTTGTAACATTGTGTTCTGTCCTAATGTCCAGACTGACCTCTGTGTGTGTGTGATTAATAGGCGGGTTTTGGAAATACACTCTTACTTTCTAGGAAGTGTGCTCTGCACTGTTTCACAACTAGTGTGGACAGGGCAATAGTCATTCACCTGGCTGAATGAATAGTTGTGCAGTATATTCTATTCATACTGTGATCCCTTGCCAAAGCTGTATGATCCAATAGGGTGTTAAAACTATTGATATATTAGGTGTGTGAAAGAAATGGGTGGTTTTTAAATAGTTTGCTCTATCTGTGTCACTAATGTGGGCCTTACCACCTTGTAGCCTCACAAATCAATATCCAAATTCAATGACAAACTCTTTCAAAAACATAACTCATTAAGCTTTAGTGCTACTTAAGACAAGGACCTTGCCTGTGTGAGGCCATCAAACACCGATATTGACTCTCTAGGACATTTTTAAGGCTATTTATATCACAATAAAGGCGCTTTATTAGCCTCATCAATCAGAACAGTGCAAATTTCACCCTGGAATCAGTTCTGCCTGAGCCTGTGGAATGGGGAAGGGTGAGAAATTATGGGATGCATTATCTTCAATCTCATTTGAGACATCCTAATTGAAACAACAGATGAGCACAGTTTATTGCTTATAAAATAAATGAAGGAGGTACCACTACTGTAATAATGAAAGTTTGAGCTTGTGGTTGTTTTTCCTGTACTTGACAGAGTGTTGGTGGTCAGCCAGCAGCGTGATTCCTGATTTCCACAGTTAGGGACACAATGCATCTGTCATTTGACCAAGATGAGTACACTGGTCATGCAGTAGGGCTGCACACAAGTTGTAGCATAGACCCAGGCTAGCGGTTCCTGTCATCCGTGACTTGGCCAGTAATACTGTCTTTCACTGGGTTGGGGAAATGCTAACCCAGAATAGTTAATGGTCCATTCTCAGGAGTTAGACAAGACTGGGTTCAAATTCTATCTGACCTATTTGAGCCAAATTTTTCTCATGAATAACAAGGGACCTGCATCTTAGAGTTGGTATACAAATTAACATAGATAATACCCTGTGCATAGTTTAAGCACATGAGAAATGGTCTATAGTAAAGGTATTCATTTGGACATGTTCTCACTTCTGTTTGGGTATTTAAGGCAGGCATGAAAGGACATGACTGGTGGTGATGTTTATGAGATGAAGAGCACCGGTTTTAATGTCAGACAGAATTGGATTTGAATCCTCGTTCTGCCATATGTGAACTGTGAATTATTGGCTAATTCACCATATTTTCTCTGGGTCTTAGTTCCCTAAGTTGTAAATGGGTTATGAGCATAATAATGCCACACTATCAAAGTTGTTGTGAAGACCAAATGAAAAATACATGCTGGTAATGTATGTTGAGTGCTTTCTATATGCCTTTAGTGCCTCATCCACTATAAACGGTCCATAAATAAGCTTTTTATATGATTATTAAGAGCCTGGCAAAATTTTAGAAAGAAATATCTATGTGCACTCCCAGAGAATTATTTAATTTCATAGATTTTATACATTTACTTAATAAGTATTTATTGTCTCTTACAGGTAGACAGTGGGGAGAACAAGATCATAAACTCTCTGCTTATGTATCTTATAATCTGCCTGGGGAAGATGGATTTGTACCCCTTTGAAATAACTAACAGAGGGTGATGTGATGGAGAGTGATAGGGATGGGAAAACGTGATTGTATATATGAACCATATCTTCTTTATCCATTCATCTGTTGAAGGGCACCTTGGCTCTTCCCACAGTTTGGCAGTTGTGGCCATTGCTGCAATGAACATTGGGATACATATGGCCCTTCTTTTCACTACATCTGTATCTTTGGGGTAAATACCCAGTAGTGTAATTGCAGGGCCATAGGGTAGTTCTATTTTTAATTTTTTAAGGAATCTCCACACTGTTTTCCAAAGCGGCTGCACCAACTTGTATTCCCACCATCGGTGTAATAGGGCTCCCCTTTCTCCACCACCTCTCCAACACCTGTTATTTCCTATACAATGGGATATTATGCTTTCATCAGAAAGGATGAATACCCAACTTTTGTAGCAACATGGATGGGATTGGAAGAGATTATGCTGAGTGAAATAAGCCAAGCAGAGAAAAATCAAGTATCATATGGTTTCACTTAGTTGTGGAGCACAAGGAGTAATATGGAGGACAGTAGGAGAAGGAAAGGAAATGTGAACTGGGGTAAATTAAAGAGGGAGATGAATCATGAGAGACTTTGGATTCTGAGAAACAAATGGAGAGTTTTGGAAGGGAGAGGGGTGGGGGGATGGGCGAGCCTGGTGGTAGGTATTGAGGGCATGAATTGTATGGAGCACTGGATATGGGGCATAAACAATGAATCTTGACACACTGAAAAAATAATTAAGAAAAAATAAGATGATTGGTTAACACTGGCTCCTCTCCAACAATGCATTTGGACTAGAAAAGAATAAGCAATGCAAATACAGAAAGGGGAGATGAACACATTTTAAGCCAAAGTTAAAGTTAACATTGCAGGATGGCTCAAGAAAGTATATTTGAAGAGGCACATATCCTAAGGCCAAAATAAACTATGAAATGATTCATTGAATCATACCAAGTCATTAATTATTACTCAATGAAATTTTTGTTGTAATTCCAGTTGAAGAGAAATAAAATTGCTAAACTACTCTAAGAGATATAAAGGAGAGAAGTAAGGGAAGAAAGGAGAGAGGAATAAAAGGGGACAGTTGTAGAAATACCAAATAATACAAAATGTTGCCTTAGGGGTTTTTTTCTCTTAAAATTTGGGGACTTTTTCAGTCATGAGAAGTTGATGAGAAACAAGTTATGTACTGGAAGATTGTATTCTCTCCTTTTTTGTTCAAGTCCTTATAGTCCCTATTTCACAAAGGAAATATGAACAACTGTATCTTATTACAAAATAACCCATCAGATGTGCAGCAGGGATATGAAGACGGTGTGACCTTTTGCATTCTCTTCATCCTGATCCTTATTGCCAAGGGGTGCAGGTTAGGGCTTATCATAGCTACGGGGGGTCCTGCGGGGATGACATATGTTAGCAAGTTAAAGTTGCTTGCCTATCAAGGCCCCAAAGGACATCAATACTAAGGCATTTGAACTATTTTCTTTATTATATAGCTCTATTGGTAACTTGCTATTGAGCCGCAAAGGATTAGAGCAGTAGTTCTTGATGTATGAGCAATAGTTGTTCAAAGGGATTTTTGTACTTAAAAATGTGGGAACTACTTGTATAGGACTCAGCCTCCGTCTACCTGTTTGGAATTGTTTATAGGGTGGGTTTATCATTAAGGAATTTTTGGTTATAAGACACAGAATACTTAAACTGGCTTCAGCAATGAGGGAGTTTATTATTTCACAAAAATGAGAAATACAATGGGAGGGTTAGCCACAATTATCAGTTGACTACTTTTTCTATACCTTGCTTTACTTCCCTGTTAACTGTATTCCTGAATAGGTTCTCTTCTCATGGTCATAAGATAGCTGTGGAACACCAGACCTTGAATCCTCTACGTACTGAATCCTTGGGGGAAGAGCAAGCCTGTCTTTCCCAGCAGTCAATTAAAATCCCAAACCACCTCATTCTATTTTACTGGTTCTGACTGGGTCAAATTCCTATCTCTGAACCAATAACAGATCCATTACTTGACCTAGCCCTTGGTACCATCTCTATTGTCAGCAAGTGGGTCTCAGCCAACCTACAAAGGTGAAGAGACAAGCCAGTTCATGTTAGAACTTTTGCTACCTACATTTGTACCTACACAGTTGGGAGTGCAACGGCCCACGTATTCCATCCATGCCCATTACCATGGCTTCCATACACTAAATCTTCCTACTAGTTTGTGGATTTTTGATCAGCCAAATAACCTTCCAAAGGATTCCCTGAAACATAGACAACCATTTTATAATTAAGAGAAACAGGTAACAAACTGGGGAGGAGGCAGTGGCAGATATATGAAATGAAGGAGAAAAGAAAGTTGACTAGATAGAGCAGTCATAAGATGGATTAAAAGGCATGGTTCTTGGTCCAGTTACCCAGAGAATTTGTCTCCTTAAAATATTGTCTTTGAAACTACATATCATTCCCTGACATGCTTGGGAAATCTTCTTCATCTTTATGTTTGGACTCAGCTTTATTGCTCTTTTATTAGAGTATTGGGCTGCTGTTTGGGGATTGGTGTCCAGAATACAGTGAATATTGAAAGTGAGATTGATAACTCAATTCTTCTAATTACCCTCCAGATAATCACCTAGAATCTAGAATCCAGTGGATCTCTCTAGCTAGGCTTTTCACTGGGCTGCCCCCCCCCCAAGAAAAAGATAATCTATTCCTTCAGGGCTGCATGCATCCCTAGGACTGATCAGGCAAGAAAAGTATTATTTCCATGGAAACTTTGCATATGCTCATGTGAGCATGTCCCCATGCTTTTGTCCTTCTAGTGTACAAGCCAAATGAGGCAATTTGTGCTGTGGACCCTGGAAGCAGGGCTTGCTTCATTAACACCATATCCTGATAGCAGGATTATACGGAAAGGGGTTTGGTCTTCCTTTAGGAAAAGTGATTTTCTACTGGGCCTTTGCCAAAGGTCGTACTGACTGTGTTTGGAGACAAGCTGGGCCATACCCTTCACATAACTGCTGTGTGCTTTGTGGCCAGAGTTCCTTTTTGTAAATAAAATCCAATATATCAGAGACCTACTTAACTTGGGAAAGGGGGATGCTATTTACCCAAGGTAAGAAATTGGCACCATATTATCAGAGGGTATTTTCTGAGCAAATATTTAATCAGAACCTTTCCTGTTTGTCTTTTTTGGCCTGAGGATGTTCTGTGAAGTGCAATGCATTTCCACTCTATGTTCATGATTTACTCAGAGCTTTGTTATAAGCTGTTGTGGATGCAAAAAGAAAGTTCAGTATTTTTAATTACATTGTGTAACTAGTCTGTTATCTGACCCTTCTCTGTTGCCAAGTAAATTTTTATCAGTATTTCTTATTGCCAGCCATCAAGGTCTTATGAATCCATATTTTGTTAAGTTTTTCAAGGGATATCATGGATTTCATATAATCATGTAGACTTACACACTTTTGCTGTACCGTGGACATCTATGAACTTATTCCATTCTCTTTGTGATTTCATATTTTTCAGTAGCCTGAACATTTGTTTTTGACAAATACCCAGGGATGTTGTCACATTGCTGAAAGGTTTTTAGTTAACTCAGGTGACATATGACTGACATTGAAGAAAAATATTAATGACTAGTTTTAATGGGTTTTTTTGTGGAGGTCACAGGAAAGTGAGAATTAAAAATTTCCCTCTTTTCTGCATTGTGTTCTTATTCTACTTATTATTCTAAGTTAATGAAGTATATTGTCTGGATCTTTTCTCCAAATCCCCTTACCAAACAATGTGAGGAATTTCTTATTCAATTATAGTGATGGGACAAACCTCATATATAGTGATAATGATCACTTAAATGATATTTTTCTTTGGGATATTGAAATGTGTCCCATTGTGCCAAATAGGTGGCTGCACAGTTGTTCTCTAAACTTTGTCCATTATATCATGTGATGCAGACCACAGTACAATTACAGGAGCTAGGTCTGTGAGAATGTGCTTGGAGGGGAAAAACATGAAAAAATCAGTTAACCTCTCCCCCATAAACATGGTGAGAGATGGGCATGTATGGATTCACGGAAGAATAGTGCGAAGAAACTGCTCCACCAGTTTCCAGAAACATCATTTAGTGGGAAGGAAGTATGGCTTTGGAACCAGTAACTCAGGTCTATGATGAATTCTGCTAGTTCTTCTGTTCAGCTGCATGAAATTGGCCAAGTTCTCTGAGCATCCTCATTGTTTTTATGGGAGAAACAAATGAAAGGATATCCATAAAAAGGGCTCTGATTGGCCATAATTAGTCAATCAATATGACTTTTCTTCCACTATGCTATGATCTTCTCAGGGAATCTATTATATCTTTATTCCTGATATCCATCAAACTTAGAATATTTCCTGAGTTTGTTCCTAATAAACATTCCATAAATGTTTATTAAATGACGGAATGAATGTTAACCTTTGATAGATGCAGACGGTCACACCAGAGATTCTAACTAAAAACTAAAATGAGCCATTAAAAGTACCCTAAGGTCCTGGGTCACCCCATGCCTTTTGATGAGAACACCTGGCCTAGTTGTGATAATGAAAATTAAACTAAGACTTGAGGAACCTGTTGAACAATTAACAGTAATCCTTTGAAAACTTCTATTAGGGATGCTAAGCAGTATGATGTATGAAGTTGAGACTTAACAACAGTAGTTTTAGAGGAAATACCTGTTGCCTAAAATTAATTCTCCTAATAAATAAAAACAGCAATAAAGAAATGCTTCATTTTTTAGTTTGTCTCTATCATAAAGTCAAAGGGTTTCACTGTTTGCCTCATGAGCCAGTATCTACACAAGAAAACATCCACAAACACTGAAAAGAAAATATTTGCTTACTCAGCTTTTAGACTGTCTAGAGACACTAATTCTCACTTTGTGAGAAGGTATAGTAAAGGAAATTTTTTCCCTCAAGTTTTATTTTTACGTATGGTATTTTTGTACTTGTGAACTTGCACATGTCCTGAAAATGATTCACAATTTGCAAATGTATTCTGATAATATTAATCTGAACATGTGTTTCTCTTCTTTTACTGCTTTTTATCCACCTATTGGAAAAAAGAACATTAGTTGAATTGACTACAGTGGGGTTTATAGATGCAAAGGAACAGGAAGAATAAATCTATATCTTCTGACAAATGCATATATGTGTCAGTTGGATGTGATTATCCGTAACCACAGATAATTGTTCAAACAATCCTATCAGCCACTATATAATTCAACATATAAACCAAGCTTGTTTGGTATCTAAATTAATTGAACTTTCATGTGATAAATTAAATGAAACAACCATATGAATTTTTCATTTTATTAATAGTCAGTTCCTAGCAAATCTTGGAGATGCCTGCTGATCATTTTAATTATTCCTTATAAATAAATCTAAATACATGAATCCAGACATCTGAGAGATTTACAGAAATGACTAGTTAGGACCCAAACCAGCAATTCTAATTTTACCTTGATTTCACAGAATGCCTTGAATTTCCCCTACAGAAATAAAGAGTTAGGATCCAGACAGATCTCATGCATGACTAGTGGGAATTATTGACAGATTTTTATCATCTCTCCAGCTAAATTCTTAATTCCTTCAGGGATAGATCAAAATTCTATTCATGGGTGCCTGGGTGGTTCAGTCATGAGCCTTTGGCTTAGGTCATGATCCTGGAGTCCTGGGATTGAGTCCAACATTGGGCTCCCAGCTCTGCAGGGAGTCTGCTTCTTCCTCTGACTTTCTCCCCTCTCATGTTCTCTCTCACTCTCAAATAAATAAAATCTTTTAAAAAAAAAAAGAAAGAAAGAAAATTCTATGCATATCTGCAAGCACCCAACGTAGTGCTCTAACTCTTGACTTGGATACTTAAAAAATATAAATGAAAGACATAATCCATGATACTATTTTCTATTATTCGTTAGACCTTGATTCAACCTTGCCTTACTTCCAATGAAAACATGGTAGAGGGACTGATATTATGTCGCATTGATAATGATTTTGAGAGGGACGTGTCTTCTAATGCTCTGCCTCCATAGATCCTCAGATATCACCAGTTACATTTAGGCAGTTAGATGGGTCATGACTCATATTGACTGGTTGAGATTCATGTTGAGTTTTCACATTGCCAAACAGAAAATCCAGATGTGTTAGCTGTATGTTTTGGTTTCCTTGTTCTTATTATGATTTTTCATTTCATATAGAAGCTTCAGATCAATATATTCAAAGTTCAAAGCCATATTTATTTCACTTTCTCAATCTTCCAACCCCCACCCAAAAAAAAAAGATAAAAACAAAAAAGAACAAAATAGCAACAAAACACCACCAACAATAAAATGCCTTTCCTCTTCATCCAGAAGAAATCTGCCTATAAATGGATATAAAATGGAGTTAGAGAGTCAGAGTTCAGATTCTATCATCCACATTTTCCCCAAAGTTATAGATCTCTTAGGGTGTGAAAGAATATCATGTACCTTGAAAGAGCAATGAGCTCAGGTACAACCATAGATCCTAATTCCCTAACCCTAACTGTCTTTTCTCTTTTGGTTACTAATTGTGAATCATGTCCAGTTTTCATTGTTGTGCCCCCCCAAAAAATACTATCAAGTACACTTTTCCAAGTTTTGTTTGTTTGTCTGTTTGTTTGTTTTAAGATTGCCGTACTTTATAAAGCTCATGATGAGTTGTGGTTTGGAAGTGAGTTCAGAGCACAACACCTAGGAACTAATGTACAAGTGTCCTCCATTTCACTGTTTTTCCAACTGAGGTAGAGCAGCAAACAAATGCAATCAATCTGTAGAAAACAATTATGTTGAGTATAGGACAGTCTAGTTGAGGGGAGTTAAAGTAAAGGGTTGGGGATGGTGTTGGAAAAGCAGAGAAGAAAATCAAAGCAGTGCAGAGGGTACATGAAGGAGAGAATGCCCCTGGTTGAAAGTTCAACTTAGAAAGAAGGATCACAATAAAGGAACATAGACACCAAGAAAAGATAAAGGAGCCAGTTGAAAAAAAGGGGGAAAAAGTAGAAGGAGGAAAATAAGAAACTGCAGTACGTAATTAACAACTACAAAAGGGAGAGAAGTAGAAAAGGGAAAAGCAAACAGAATATCCCAAAAGATGGTATCTCTTGATTATTGTTGGAGAAAAATACATATGAGAAAAATGAAGTCTCATTTTGTTCTCATAAAAGCTTCATTATATGATGATATTTCAGAGCTGGCTTTAGATATGGAAATGAGTTTGTCACTGTCTTGCTCCCTATAACAGAAGTCATTCTCTGCTTTCAAGTAGGAAGGAGACAACAGGAGCTAGGACATCGTACACAATGGGAACACATCAGGCTAGACCAGAGGTCCCTGGGAAATAAATGACCCTGAAATGCTACAGGGAGGAATTTCTTTTTGTAATTCTCTCCTTTTGAAACCCCAAATATCAGCATCCTTCCAGACACTGTTATCTAATTTGTGCTCCCCAAATTAGCAAAAGCTAGCCAGTTTTTTGCTATGCAAAATTCAGAGTGGAGTTTTCAAATGAGAACAATAATTGTTCGTATATGTAAAATAAATATTTTTGCAAAACTTCCTAATATTTATGACCCTAATTGTATTTTCTTTTTGAGCATGTGTATGACTATCTCCATGTCTACATGCAGTCTCTAACTGCTATAAACAACTTCATTTCTTTACTTAGCTCCTAACTTGACTCATTCTGCAATTTGAAAGTTGAATGGAGAATATTTACTGGTTGTTGTTTTTCTTTTTAATTTTTCTCACACTTTTACATTTTCATTTTCTGTTTTCAGATCTCTCTTGGCCAGAAACTTGTACACAACTGTAATATGCTTTTATAAATAGGGTTAGTGGTAAATAAACTCCAAGATGTTTTCAAAGTTATTTACATTTTAATTAACTTAAAATGCTTAAATGTTAAGGATATATATTTAGATGTGTTTTTTTTTTCCCAAATGGTTTAATCTGAATAAGCTTTTCAAGGCTTGAGACAAAGACTACACCTGAATAGGTTCCTAAAGACTG
Organism: Spilogale gracilis; assembly: GCA_004023965.1. Lineage (NCBI taxonomy): Eukaryota > Metazoa > Chordata > Mammalia > Carnivora > Mephitidae > Spilogale > Spilogale gracilis. Next base: position 123,082 of record PITA01004385.1, read on the forward strand.
GATTAGTTTGAGAATGTAATACTCTTGTATAACTCTGGAACAACTGAAAATGTTGAGAGCTCATAAATAATGATCATGAGTGAGAAGAAATGATGTCTTTGATTATCTGAGGGTATTGGAGTAGTAGGTCTTCATTCAAACTGTAAAAGTTTCAGTGATAAAGAAGCTTTTGGGGTCTTTCTCCATCCAAGTTGCTCAGTAACTTCTCATTTTTGAATATCAGTTTACAATGCTGAGTGTTATCATTATTCTTTCTGGATGATAAGTTAGTCTTCCACCAGACATATGAAAAAATTTTATGTTTGTTGATTTTCTACCTGGTGGTCCAACCATGTTAGGTAGTAAGGTATCTTTGCCTCATAGTTATATTATTCTTTTTTTATTAAGCTTTTTTATTTTAATTCTATTATTATATTAGTTATATTAGTTTCAGGTGTACAATATAGTGATTCAACATTTCTGTACATTACCCAGTGATCGTCATGATAAATGTAATCTTTAATCCCCATCTCCTAGTTCACCATCCACCTACCCACTACTCCTCTGGTCACCAAACCCATAGTTACATTCTTGGGGTTTCTGAGTGTATAGGTCTTGTTCTCTAAATCATATCTTGCTGGAAAACAAGGCATGTGCCCCCTTGTCCCAGAGTTGTATTCCTGTAGTTCCTAGACCATTTCTGTAAATCATACCTCATATTACCTGACTTAAGTTGTCTCCAAATTTATGGGACTACTGTACAGCATCAAAGGCAAAGCATTTAGGGCATACTCCAAAGATGGGTTGGATAATATCTGCGATGCTAACAAAGTCTCAGGGCAAATGGAGACTTTTTTTCTTTTTTCCATTAATCAGACCTCCTATCCTGGGTGCACTTATTCATTTAAAATAAAACATAATCCAATAAAACACTTTTGATTCACAATAGTTTTAATGAGAGGTAAAGAAGAGAATGTAACAGTTAAAACACAATGGCTTTTGAGGGGTCAAGATGGCGGAAGGCCAGGTGACCGCATTTCAGGGAGTTCCCTGAAGAGAGCTGAATTCCAACAAAAAAACCACTACAAGACCACCGTGAACACCCATGAAACCAGCCTGAAATGTGATATTTCCCACTTCTGGACCGCCACGAGAGACAAAGAACATCGGCAAAAAGGT
>PITA01004386.1:0-48412 GCA_004023965.1 Spilogale gracilis
GGGAGGGAGGGAGGGAGGGAGGGAGGGAGGAAGGAAGGAAGGAAGGAAGGAAGAGAGTAAATAATAATAGTAATGTAGCCTAATATTGTCAGTAATCTCCAAAACGTATGTCATTTGTAGGCATAAAACTTTCTGCAGTCTTCATCATTCATGAATAGAACCTGGTACTCATTGGCTTCTGAAATTTTTATGATTTTACTGCCCAAACCTATAGATATACTATTTACATGGGGTTGATATTTAAGCCTTAGAATTTATGGGTCAACTTTATAGAAATTACCTATATTGATTTTCTATTGCTGTGTAAAATATTCCCACAAATTTAGCAGTTTAAAACAACATATGTTTCCTATCTGGCTATTTCCTTGGGTCAGAAATCAGGGACTATTTAGCTGTGTCCTGTATTTCAGATTTCACAAGTTTGAGATCAAGATGGAAGCCAGGGGCGCCTGGGTGGCTCAGTGGGTTAAAGCCTCTGCCTTCGGCTCAGATCATGGTCTCAGGGTCCTGGGATGGAGGCCTGCATCCAGCTCTCTGCTCAGCAGGGAGCCTGCTTCCTCCTCTCTCTCTCTCTCTGCCTACTTGTGATCTCTCTCGGTTAAATAAATAAATAAATAAAATAAAATAAAATAAAATAAAATAAAATAAAATAAAATAAAATAAAATAAAATAAAATCTTAAAAAAAAAAAAGAGATGACAGCCCAGATGCAATCTCACATCAGACTCAGCTCTCCTCAAAGTTCATTCACCTTATCGGCAGAATTCATCTCCTTGTTGTTAGAGGACGGGGGTCCCCAATTTTTTATAGTTGTCAGCCAGAGACCACTCTCAGCTTATATGAGCTGCCTTCGAGTCTTAGCCATGAAGCCTTCTCACAACATGACAGCTTACTTCTTCAAAACCAACAAAGTATTATCACTCAAATCTGCTAAGATTGAATCTTATATAACATAATTACAGTCCACATTTAAGGGCAGGCGTGATACAGGGCATCTATACCAGGGAGAGGTAGAAATATTGGCAAATATCTTAGAATGCTTCTTGCCATCCTATCTTTAAAATTTCCTATTTTATATATTAGAAGTAGCCTCACTCTTCAGAGGCCCTTGCTTGTGGATGAATAAGGTGGGACAAGTGTGGATTCTATCATGCAGAGCCAATTTCGCACCATTCAGAGAAAATCTTCTCATTTTGTCAGGGAACTTTTCCTTCTAGAAAAGCACTTCTACTTACTTTCTCTCCTAACAATGACAGCAAGCTCTTTTATAAAAAGCAATCAATTAATTGTCATTTAAGATTATATTCAAACTATAAAAATCAAGCCATATCAATGATGATAGCTTATAGTCTTAAAACATAAATTTCAAGTCAATGGTCTCTAAAACTGAGTGTGTGTTTCTGGCTCCTTTCCTAATACTAGGATTCAGGGAGTATTTTAGACCAGAACATGCTACCAAATTTCCCGTTTATCTTTCTCACTTCAGAATTTAAAAATATGCCAAGTACAGAATTTTCTTTAAATTCCTCAAATACTCTTTTATGTTAAGTATTCAGTATAGAAAATAAAAGATTTAAAAGCAAGAAAAGCCAGACTGGAGCTTTACACAGACCTAAATCATAAAACAGAACCAAACAAAACAAAAAACCTGTTCAAATTCAAAGTGTGTTGAATTCTGTGTACTTAATAGATAGAAAAGATATTTTTTCATTTGAAACACGTATATTGAATCACATTCAAAGACAATTATATTCTGATTATAGAAAAACCAACTGTAAATCATAGACCCACTGAACCATGAGAAAATAATCTATTTGGTATGCTAAGCGGTTTCTTCGTAAGGACGGATATCATTGACCAAGGGGTTTGTATATTGTTTGTATTTTGTGAAGTAGATAATTCTAATTTATGTTCTCTATTTTTCACTCCGACTGACTACAGAAATAGACAAGAGCATAGGAATAGGGGAAGTTTGGGTACATATGTATTTGGGGAAAATCAAACATAGACACTACCATAAACTTAAGATGATGCAAAGCAACGTAAATGAAGTCTTACTAGACACTTAATAGATTTTAAACAAATGCAGAATTTTCTTTTCCTCTTATTTGGTTACATAACCATGTAAAACATATTTTATGTAAAAAAAAGTCTGAGATGTGAGTTAATATTGCAGATTCCGATACATTTTAGCATAGGTAGGATTGAAGTGGAATGGTAAAGAAAGGTCTTTTGGTATGAGATAGATTTGTGATGAGTTTGGCTGATAGGAAACAAACCAAAAAAGCAGAACCATAAAGTAGATAATTTAATTTAATGGCAAAGTATTTCTTTGCATGACAGAATCAGGACTGTACAATACATTTTCTTACCAGCTTAAAAATGGTAGACTCTCTTGTTCCTGAATTGGAAATTATGAAAAAATTTTAACTGTGGATTTATAAACAAGGAAGCTATTCAATACACTGAGGATTTCCTATATACGAAGTTTAACTCTTCTCCAAATTCTTCTCGACCATTTTCAGTTGTGTCCTGTTGAATTTATGTGTACTGTCATTGTTATATTTCTTTGTTCCCCTTTCCGCTAATCAATTTTAAAACCTTTTAGCTTTCCCCTGTATCTAGGTCATAACCATTGGTCATAACCACTGTCAAGAATAATATGGGGAATTTTTATTTATTTAGTCATTTATTTATTCATTTACCCATATATATATATAAGCATCCATTAGTACAATATTAGGAGATCATCCATATCAGTCACAGTTCCATTAGGGAAACAGAACTAGCAGTAGATTTTAGGAGACATCCGTCTACCTATCTAGAGAGATCTAAATATATATAATTAAATATATTAAATATCACATATGCACAGACACATGTACACATAAATTAATTGCAAGGAATTACATATGTGATTGTGGGGACTAGTTAGATAAGTCTAAAATATGAAGTCAGGCCATTGGAAAGGACAGGTTGGAAATTCGTGGGGAGGAGTTGAAACCACAAACCACAAACAGAATTTCTTCATTTACAAGGAAACCTCAACCTCACTTCTGCTCTTAAGGCCTACCAACTAGTTGGATTAGGCCCACCCAGATTACTAAAAATTACTCCCTTTACTTAAAATTGACTAACTGAGAATGTCAATCACATCTACAAAATATCTTCATAGCACTACTTAGATTAGTGTTTGATTGGATAGCTGGGCCTATCACCTAACCAAGTTCACACACAAAACCAACCACCACAGTATCAAAAATATGAGAAGTACCATTATAGGCATAGTAAGAATTGTTACAATGATGAAGCTGTGTTAAAATGTACTCCCCCAAGTGGGAATAACTATTATAGATAACATTTCTGACTATTTGGTTAAGTGGCTGTATATGAAAAACAATTTGATATAATTGGGAAAATGACCCCATACAACTCACAGATCAAGATCTTCTTCATGTGATCTACCCTGTCTACCTCTTCTTTAACTACTGCTTCTGGTATCTACTATCTCTTTTACAGAATTCATATAAGGAATAGTTTTTCTTTCAACCAAAACTATTAAGTTGTCATATTTAGTTATTTTGAGTAGTCTTGTTCCTCATCTATTAGATGGTCTCCTTGCATGAAGAAAACATATCATGCTTAGGTACTCCCCCTACTTCCTCCAAAGGGCTATACTGAGATTCCTAAACTTGACTTCCTAGTGCCTCTTCTTAAGAATGTCATTACTAATCCAAAGAGCTCAACTAATGGAGTCTAAAGTGACAGAGTCTTTTATGGAGTAATAAAATCTTTAAAGATGTACTTCAGGGGCTTCTAATCCTCCCAGTAACATAGTAAATATAATGAACATAAAAATTATCTTTGCAGCTGTTGTATGTGTCAGTAGCAATAATAAAGTCTCAGTACTGCAGAAGAGCACAACAGCATCTGGTATTTTGATTCACCCAATTTAATCACATGGAGTTTGAACATTTACCATTTTACAAGTTTTGTTTATTGATTTACAAGAATTTTTGCAAGATTATGTGAAATCCTGAGGAACACATCATTAGCAAGGACCCCTTCTCTTCATCCCACAGGCTCGTGCCACTACCAAAAGTGCTCTCACATATAGCCTCAGGAGAGATTTAGCATTATACAGAAAAGAGTTTGAGGGAAAGAAAGAAATCAGGTGGTGAATTCTTAAAATTTGTAAGGATATGGTGTTTTCTAGCGCAACGTTAAACAGTAAAATTAATAAATCTTTTCTAACCTCTAATTTCAGATTTACAGTTATTATCTTGATAATGTCTACACAAATTCACTAATAAGATCACCAATGATTCATTTTTTCTACACGACAGATCTTGAATCAGAATTAAAGACATAAGGGCCCCTGAGTGGCTCCATCAGTTAAGTGTTCAACTCCTGATTTTGGCTCAGGTCATGAACTCAGGGAAGTGAGATCAAGTCCCACGTTGGGCTCTGCACTCATTGTAGAGTCTACCTGAGATTCTTTCTCTCTCTCTCTCTCCCTCTGCCCCTCTCCCCATGCATGCACACTCTCTCTCTCTCAAATAAATAAATGATAGAATCTTAAAATGTGAAAAATTAAAAACAGGAACTAAAACATAATACTTTGTAATAAATCTTAATCTTTTCAGGTTTTTGTTTTGTTATTTTTTCCAACAAAGATAATAATAGATCAATTTATAAAACTTACAGTCTGATGGATATTTGAAAATAATGAACATCCACTTATGCATTTAGATTTCTCATTTGCAGATTTTTGTGGCTTCCTTCACATTGCTACTTTATGCCCTAGGAACTATGTGACAGAAGTGTCTTCCATATCATGAACTTTAATATGGCCTCTTAATTTATATGTAATATCAAGAAGAGCTAACTAAATTAATATGTTTATGTCTAGAAAATATTCTTGGTTTAAAGTTAAATGTTTATTTTTTCTTTACATTTTTTGCCTGATCTATCTTATATATTAAAAAAAAAAATTGGGGGGCGCCTGGGTGGCTCAGTTGGTTAAGCGACTTCTTTCGGCTCAGGTCATGATCCTGGAGTCCCAGGATCGAGTCCCACATCGGGCTCCCTGCTCGGCGGGAAGCCTGCTTCTCCCTCTCTCACTCCCCCTGCTTGTGCTCCCTCTCTGGCTGTGTTTCTCCCTGTCAAATAAATAAAATCTTTAAAAACAAAACAAAACAAAACAAAGCAAAACAAAATTTCACCAAAGATTTCTGTGTTTTATGTGCTAGCACAATGCTAAGCATAAGAGGTTCAAAATCAAAGAGACATGGCTCCTATCTAAAAGACAATGACTCCTTTGAAGGGAAGAAGTAAATGGATGGAACCCTTTGTTTTTCAACACTTTTTGAACATGAGTCCCATTAGTATTTGCTTAAGATTGTCAATCAGATATAAAATTTCTATAGTATACATTTATAGGAATATCACAGAGTTTTATTTTAAACACAGAAGAGACATTTAGAAGAGGGATTAGTAAAGTGAATCAAAATATCTTTATGACAGTGAATAAAATGTATTAGAATGAAGTGAATAAAGAACAACTTACTCTCTCTTAGCTATTACAGAAGACATGTACTGCGCTCAACACAAAAGAAAATCTAAAAGCGAAACATGTTTGTCTCTTTGATTTCATTTATATTTTTATGGAGGCCTGATTCCTAAGGTGATGTTTTGCAGAGATGGGTTGGTGCTTGGTGTAGGCCAACTGCTGTTCCGATAGCATGTATGTTATATGTCCAAAAATAAAGCATTGTTCTCTCTGCACGATACAGCTATGATTGTCACTGCTGCTGCTTGTCAATATTTACTGATCAGGAATAGTCTTGTTAAGAAGAAATAGAAGAATATGGTGTCTCAAGGAAATCAGTCTCTGGGTGTCCAAGAGATATCTTACATGTATATTTTCTTCCCATACAGGAACTGGTCATTTTCTCTGAAAAATAAGGAACAACAAATGTGGAAAACATGGCTCTAAAGTGTCTATAGGGCATGCAGGAATAAAAAGAGGATGCCACTCTCCTCGAGGTCGTAACAGGATACAGCCTTTGAAATACAACGGGAGGCATTTAGGTTTCCACATGAGGGGAAGTTCGCTGGTAGAGATAAAAGACTATCTTTCTTGACTATCCATCTGTCTTGAATAATTAATGTGTAGTCTTGCTTAGTGAATGACAAATGAATAAATTCATAACATAAGATGTTTTACAAATTGATGTAGATTAGTATGAATCCATTACCACTATGCAAGCCAAGTAATTGATAATTATTTTCATGATATTGGGGAAAAAATCTGGTTAATATGTCACCTCAAAACATGTACATAGCTCAGCAGCAACTTTAAGAGACTTGGAAGAAATTTATGTGAGCTAAATATACTTGGCCACTTACAGATTTCAGTAAGTTCTATTACAAAGAGACAAGCTGCCTGTCTGACCTAATGTAGAAAGAAAATAACTTTAAGAAAATAATTTTTGCCTACAGCCAAAAACCCAAGACTACTCATTATCTGATAATCATAAATTTTGGAGAACTGAAAAGTCAAAACGCTTTGTCTCATGGTAAAGTTAGTGCATACAAAAACCGGGAGGCAAGAAATAGGACAAAAACTGGATTCAAGGAGGCTCGAGAGATGGGTCTGATCTGCCAAGCATCTGTCAAATATTTTATTGCTCAGTAGAAGTAATTGTTCCATCATCTCAGATGTAGCCCATGAATAGGAGGTGATTTGTTGTGCTTCGTCATCTTAGAGCGAGAGACTGGGTAGAGCCCTGAGGCCCGCAATTAAAAGATAAATGCTGTAAGAGTAGACTCAGTTTCAATAGCCCTTCCTCTATTACATATCTGTCTTGGTTTCGAGCCTAGGTTATGGCCAGAAACTGAATTACCCAGTTAGTAACTACAGAAAATCCCAGAAGAAATATATAGCCGTTAATTGCTCACTGAAGACATCTATCCCTAGACTTCCAGACTTGCACCAATTTGAAGGGGGCTAATGTGTGGAGTTTATATAAAGAGAAATATGTCTCTAAAATCACTAAGGCAAGGCCATGAGAATATGGATATTCTTTCAGGAGGCAGAACCGGAAGCAAAAAGTAGAAGACCAGGGAGTAATTCTATTCATGGGAAAATGAGTCCTTATTACGTCTGTCCAACAAAATTGAGAATATGACAGAGAGCATTGTTATCTTGTGTAGTCAATCTTCAAAATTCATGCCTTTATGTAGTCCTTCCCATATTTAATCAGGATTCCCCAGTGACTAGCTTTAACTAAAAGAATGCCGAGAAGATGATGCTGTGACAGTGCTGAGCCTCAGCTTCACAAAGACGAAGGCCTGGAATTCCCTCCTAGAGAGCCCTGGTGCCCCATGTAAGAATCCCATCTATTCCACTTGGCACTATGGAAAGAACAAGCAGAGAGCCCATGTGAAGAGAGAGATCTCCCGACACACACACGGAAAAGAAGAGAGTATAACTGTCTTAGCATACAAGTAAACTCCAGATGATGCTGTCCCCAGCTGCCACTGAGCTGCAACCACAAGAGAGAAAACATGTGAGACCCATAGAAACATGAAACAATAAAATGATTGTTTTAAGCCATTAAGTGTTAGGGTGGTTTTGAAGCAGCACTGTATAACTGCAAGAGAAGTTGTCATATTCCTCCATTTAAAAATAAATCCTAAATAAGTGTTATTACTGTGGTTAGCCTATTTACCATCCTATAGTATATGGAGGGTCTCTGAATCAATCATTTAGGCCTAGACTATGGGCTGTGTGAAGCCACATTTGTACAAGACTGATTGACATACTCACCACTTACTGACCCTGGATCTGAAGCTAAGCGCAGCATCTGCGTGGGATTTGGGTTATGGGGAAGGTCATTAGTCATTTTGTTTTGTATGCAAGGGTTGTAATATGTTATAAGGAAACACACTAGAAATACAGTGTGTGAGGAAAATGAGTGCATATTGGGGCGGGTGGGGAAAGAGGACTTCTTTGCTTGCTTTTTACAGTATGATTTCCCTACATTTTCTGGCAACAACCTTCCTTGGTTGGGAAGTACAGGTGATATCCTAACACTTATCGTAAGACGTCAAGTTTCTAAGGGAGACTATTTATGTAGGAGTTGCTTATCTAAGAGAATGTAAGCCTGAGACTGCCGGCAGCCTGCTTGCCTACCATGTAGGGAGAGTCTGAGAGAAAAGTCAGACCAGAGAGAGAAGAGTATGTCTTGAAGACAGATGAAGGGAGGAAGGGATAGAAGGAAGGAAGGAAGGAGGGAAAGACTGGAGGGGAGAGAGAGAGAGAGAGAAAAAAAAAAAAAGAAATGTTAACATTATTTAAGCACCTAAACAGGTAATACTTAGACTTCCCAAGAATTTGAACCAATAAATTCTCCTACTTCTTCTTTCTTTATTATTGATACTATGATTATTGTTATTACTTGCTTTTGAGTTGTGTTTCTGTCATTTTTCACTGAAGGAGTATGACTAATATCATTCTCACAAATTTTACTGTAATTTTACCATTCCTGTAGAATCAATCATAATTTTTATGTTGAACAAGTAAAGTACAAACGATGTGAGCCTTCTCCTTTTCCTGGAAAGGAAAAAAAGCTTATAGTCTGGGGTGTTGCCCCGTGTTATAATGACCTGTATAAATCTTCTCCAACAGAATTTTGCACAGTATTTTTTCCCCAAAAATATGTCTGCGGGAAGGTCTGACTTTCTAGTGTGTGTTTCATCATGGCTCAGTTTCAAGTAGGGTGTCTAGAGGCACATGTATCACAAGAGCATTATCAACACACGCATAGGACATGTTTGATTTGAAACAGGAGGCCATGCAAGGTAACCTAGGCTGCAAACTGGGAGTGAAGTCTTTGGGAGCCAGGAAAAAAAGCCAAAAAGGAGTCAAAGCTTTTCCCAAAGCCTAGGGGATTTAAAGGAAGGTGAGGACTTGTGGCCTGAAGTTGCAATCCGATGATAAGCAAGACCCTCAAAGCTGGATAGAAAGGCTAGTCATAAAATAAAAGGGAGCGTATCACCACACTAGGGTCAATGAATATAAGAGTAATGTAAGAGTTCTACCCAACGGAACCTTGCTGGAGACATGCTTGTGTGTTTCTGTGTGTGTGCACATCTGTGTGCACAGAGGTTGAAAGGACACATCATAAAGACGCTTACAATGAAAAGTAGAATCTCAATGGCCTTATTAATATCTGAACCCTTTGACTTTACTTTTAAAACAAGCATTCTCTAAAGTATGCTCCATGGAACACTATTCCCATTATCATGTACCCTCGACATGTACTATTGGGAAAGAATGAATGTTACAGGGTTTCCTTAGCAATTCCCAGTGAACATAACAACAAAGATGATGAGTTATCCACTACGGAGACCATTTAACATACGTTAATCTGAGATTATTCAACTCATGAAGCAGATTAAAATCTCAGAAAATTGCAGGGCACCTGGCTGCCCCAGTCACTAGAACATGTGACTCAATCTGAGGTTGTAAATTCAAGCCCCATATGCTTAAAAATAAAATCTTAAAAATAAATAAATAAATAAATAAATAAATAAATAAATAATAAAATCTCAGTGAATCAGTCCATTATCATTTACTCTGAAAAGATTAGCCTACTGAATGCTTCTCATGAAATTGCCATGCTTTTCAACATGGAATTACGTTTCTATAGCTTACTCTAAATTATCTTTATAGACTTTTCATCTATTCTATGCTGCAGAAAAATACTGATCCAGCCCGAGTGATCCTCTCTCAAATGTAGCATGGGACATGCCACCTCTTATGCCACCATGCCTTTCTTATGGCAAACAATAGCCTCAACCATCCTCTTTTTTTTAATTATATATAATGTATTATTTGTTTCAGGTGTAGGTCTGCGAATCATCCAGTCTTACACATTCAAGGCACTCACCATAACACATGCCCTCCCCAATGTCCATCCCCCAGCCACCCTATCCCTCCCACCCCCTTCCCCAGCAGCCTTTAACTGAGCTCAAAATCCTACTTTTAAAAAGGGATGTTTCTTCCTCTATGTTTTCAAAGTAGTATTTGGTTGTCTTTGAAGCACTAATTTGACCTAACATTAGTGTTATTTGTTAAGTTACACAATCTTTGAAGGCAAGTTTATAATTATTTTATCTCCTTAGAGCCTGATGCTCAGCAGAATAATGTATAGGGAAACTCATAAGTTGTTGAAATAAATTGAATCATACCAAATCATATTTAACTATTTATAGCACTGGACAGTGATGATATAAGAAAGAAATCAGATATGGTAAAGATGTAATAATATGCTACCGTATCAAGGCATAGAAGGCATAGAAGCCTTTTACTATTTCATATGAGATAAAAATACAATGCCATGGACTCCTCAGGGTTAATCAAGTTGGCTCACTGCTACTCCCTTGAGGTAATCTGGCATTATCTCTTCATATTGCACTTTTTTCAAACCGAAAAAGCTGGAAATGACACTTTCTATGTGTTTAAATATCAGAAATTCTCCAGTGCACACTCTGGCTCTCAAATTCTTCATTTCATAATGCTCTTCTGGAAATAATGAGATCCCTGGGCCTCCTATGTAACTCATTCCTTCCATCAATGTAATAAAAAAATCTTCCTTCAAAATTGGTAGAGAACCACATATTGATTTGTATGCAAAAATCCAATAGGAATTATTGTGCCTATACCTGAAGAGAGACATTGTCATGCATGTTGCAGAGATAAAAACAAAACAAAACAAAACAAAACCAAAAAAAACCTCTCAGGCTTTGGAAGCAGACCATTCTGAACCAAATTCATGCTCTACTACTTGTCAGCTGTATAATGCTAGTGTACTCGCATATACTCTAAACTACTTTCCTTATTTATGAAATGAAAATAATAACATCTATTTTATGGTACACTTATACAAATTAAATTATAGATTACATATAAGGTGTCTTACATCTAGTTTACCTTATACTAGAAATTTTCCATATATGGGAACTTGGTTTCTTGATGCTGTATGACATAAACCTACAACATATAAAGCCTCGATGTGAGGCACCTGGCTCACTCAGCTGGTTAAGCAACTGCCTTCGGCTCACGACCCTGGAGTCTCGGGATCAAGTCCTGCATGGGGCTGCCTGCTCAGCAGAGGTCTGCTTCACCCTCTCCCCTCTCATGCTCTCTCTCTCACTCTTTCAAGTAAATAAATAAAAAATAAAATAATAAAGCCTAGAGGAATCAGGCATGTGTTTGTTCTGTGAGTAATATTTTATGGAGAATCTGCCTATAGTATGCCAGTCACCATGAATAGAAAAATCAATAAATATGTTCCCTATCCTTAAGGTACAAAACAAATACATATTGTCAGGTAATTATCAAATTATCAAAAATAATGAAGAGGTAATGATAATAGTTAGACATAATAATAGAGCTATTTTGAGTAATATGAGAAAACCAAAACCTGGTAACTGTCGGGGTCAGAGGGGTAATTAACAGTGCTCTTCACTACTTGTCTCTTCAATGAGTGAAGAAGTACAACAAGGAAGAAAATAGATGAAACTGCAAAGATCCCTTTTGGGAGGCGCTGGAGTGGCTCAGTCAGCTGGGCATGTGACTTCAGTCCAGGTCATGACTCCAGGGTCCAGGGATCAAGCCACATGTCAGGCTCCCATTTGGTGGGAAGCCTGCTTTTTCCTCTCCCTTGGCCTGCTACTCTCCCTGCTTGCATTCTCTTGCTCTGTCAAGTAAATAAATAAAGTCTTTAAAAATAAATAAATAAGTAAAATCCCTGTTGGTATTAATAAAAATGTGTGGTTGTGGTGGCTTTACCAAACTTAATCTTACATTTAGCAGAATTACTTAATCATAAAAGCTGTTGTCACCCCTATGAAAGGGACTTTAATACTCTGCTGATGAAATAGCCCAGAACAGAGATTACAAGCTTACAGCTGACAGGTTGTATCCCAGAAAAGGAAGGAAAACGTGGGCCTTGCTCATTCTTTCAAAATTCTACCAAGCAAAGATATCTCTTATTTTCCTGGAGTGGAATAAGCAGAGAGAAAATAGAGGCTAAAATAACTCACTGGAGTTCTCTCCATATTAGAGTGGAGGAGAAGAATTTTCTCCATGAAGTACCAATGGTCTACTTTAGGAAATATGACCATGAATCTGTGTTTAACAGGATTCTCCTGGTTTACACCTGTTTTCCCAGGATAATTCATTGTGTTTCTTTTCACTCTCAAAAGAGGTCAAGTTTGTCTTAGCAAATAATTTGACAAATTATAGGATCAAAATATCAGGTCATAAGGCATTCTCACACTTGAAAAAAAATAGAGCTATTAAAGCTAAGAAGGAATCAGGTTATAGGGAAGAGGAAATGAGGAAGGACAGGGGAGAGAAAAGTAGCAACCTCAGTAAAGCATAGAGAAAAATATCTGGAGCAAGAAACAGTTTGATGTGTGAGAAAATAATAAGAATATACATGCTGCTGGAGCCTCAGATGTAAGGCAGAAATGGTAAAAGGTTCAATTCAGGTTCCTCTTGCTGGGGAGAATTACAGTGGGATCACTTGCTATATTATGTATTTTTATAGCATAGTTTAAAATATCATTAATTTTCTTTCAATATGACTCCACTGCCTGGCTCTTAACAGGCCTCTACAAAGAGCTGGGTAAAGATGGATATATCATATCTGTTTCTTCCTATTTTATCCCTATACTGTGTATGTATATGTTACACACACACACACACGCACACACACACACACACACACACACACTTATAGCTTGTTTCCTGGATAAACTAAAAGAATATTTAAGAATCTTAAAACATACTGCCAAATACTAAGCACTGTTTGAAGGATTTTTTTTCCCCTGGAACCATTTTAAAATGTATAATGTATTTGAATATGATATACTCAATTGAAGAGTTTATTCAAAATAACAGAACATTATTTTCTCATAGGAAAAAACACCAAGACAGTCAAGCACATACATTTACATTTAAAAGCAAACTGTCAAGTGTTTAGATAATTTCAGATATTTATTTTTAGCATGTTTTTGAGTTGAGTCATAAAATTCAGTGATACTTCTCTGTGCTTGATAGTGAAAAAATTTCGATGAAATTCAGAAAACTAAAAAAAATTATAATCCTTATCTCTAGACAAAATGGTATCTTTAAACCAAACTTCATCTTTTACATCTAACAAGTAGTAATAGTAGTAGTAAATTCCACCATAACGATATTTAATAGCTTACCAGCTAAAAATTAGAGGGTATTTCTTACTTTCAGGTAATTCCACCTTGTGTTAATTTATATTCGTTGAGTTCTTACCAATCTTTTTTTTTAAAGACTTTACTTATTTAACAAAGAGAAACACAGCTAGAAAGAGAACACAAGCAAGGGGATTGAGAGAGGGAGAAGCAAGCATTCCACTGAACAGGGAGCCTGATGTGGGGCTCGATGCCGGAACTCCAGGATCATGACCTGAGCAGAAGGCAGATGCTTAACAACTGAGCCACCCAAGCACCCTGAGTTCCTGCCAATCTAATAAACATTTTATGTTTGATAACGGTCCTATGTTCTAAGTTTATACATGAGGAATTTGAGATTCAAAAATGAATACTATTCAATCAAAATTATGTCGCCAATAATTAAAGAGCTTACTTTTAAATCCATGTCTATTTACTACAAGACCTAATGGTCTTTTGACTATACTGCATTTCTTTTTTGCATCACCATACTTTTTTACTGGACTCAAGAAGTAAAACAATTATAGTGTCTCATTTAACCATTATCTAAGCTTTTGCTGTTTTTAAAGTATTCAACTCACGGGATGGTCTCATCAGTCAGAAGAGATCAAGTTATGATTTAATGATAATCACATCAAAATTAGTCATGCCCCTATGAAGAGGACGTAAACTACAACTCTCTCTTCTCAGCAAACTTTCTACCTCCCATAATTTTTAATCTCCTATACAGAAAGAAATAAAAAGAGGGAGAAGTGTTTCCACTGTTTATTTTCTAACTCCTAAAGCACTGTCTTTTTTGTCTTTGGTATCTGTACTCTTACTTTCATCACTGAATCCTTACTTAGAGGAGCCCCAAATTATTTCTTTTTGCTTCTCATTCCTTTTCATTTTTGCCTCATTTTAGCCAATAGATCTTTTGATTGAGAAGAAAAAAAAATCATTTCAAATTTAAATTGTCCTATGGCACTTCTGAGACTACTCCAAAATTCAATGTAATCCATTCATATTTTTCCATTGCATTCTTTAAAAGAATTTTTAAATTCTTTTCCTATGAAAAAATTTTAGATGAACCTAAGTAAAAAAGTTCTCATAAGCCAGTCAAGAAATATTGTACACTTGGATAGAGACAACTACTATACATTATGTGCAACAATAATTTAGAAAGCACCCATTCTTCATTTTAAGACCTTACTCTTAGACAAGAACAAATAGATATAAGGGGCTGCAACCCTTGAGCTACAGAAAAGGAATTATAAGATTTTTATGTTCTTTGCAATCTGTGAGTTATTATATCTGAATATACTAGATTGAAGTGTTAGAGGATGAAAAACATGATTCAAGACTAATATAAGTTGGTCATTGTGATTTTGTTTAGTTCTTTTGTCCATGGTAGAGTCTCTGAGATTCCAGAGGAATAAACTTTATAGGGGATTTTTCGATGTCTCCCATCTTTAAACCAAAATGTCTGTTATATTTTTAACCATTAGGGTCCGTGGTCAAAGGAACGAGGCTGATACAAAAGCTAAAGTGAAGCAGAGCTTTTATTTCCCACCAAGCATGGAGAATTATACTGGCCCAGAACAGGGTCCCATCTCAAAAGAGAGAAAGCAGCCCCGCCTATTCTTACAGGCTACCTTTTATAGAGGAAAACCACACCTCGAGCTAACCCCACTCCCGTAGCTTGCCTGAGTTAATTCTTTCACTCTGCTGTAATGATGAATACATTTAACCTCCACAGAGTGGTTTACCAGGGGATCTCCATTGGTCATGGTCTGGAAGGTTAAGGGGATTACCTAATTGGACATTCCCACCTGGCCCAATTAACTGATTGGGTGTTCCCACCTGGTCATAAGTACCAGGAACTGGCTAGCCATTCTTAATTTGCTTCTCCATAACTCCTGGGATGGGAGATTAAGATGGTTACCTGATTGGGTTACCTTACCTGGCTTGCCTTTGTTTTCCATTGGCTCTTTGCCCATTTCTCCCAGAGCTGTTTATCTGAGTAAACAAGATGGCAGCCTGGACTTCTAAATAGGTCCTTACCTAACGTAGTTCCCTGATGGTTTATTTTAATCTAGACTTTTGCTTTTTCCCAGTGTCTCATTCAAAAATCTCCAGAAAAGCAAATCTATAACTGACTCTGTCAATGACTTCTTTCTTTATATTTCAATAGTAAAATTATTTTGGTCTTTTGTAAAAGGCCAATTTGGCAAAATTCTAACCATTTTTCAAGGTTCCACCTTGAACCATCTCTTCTTATTCCTAACAGTTTGGGGATGAAAACCTGAACACAGGGGGCGCCTGGGTGGCTCAGTTGGTAGAGCGACTGCTTTCAGCTCAGGTCACGATCCTGGAGACCCAGGATCGAGTCCCACATCGGGCTTCCTGCTCGGTGGGAGGCCTGCTTCTCCCTCTCTCAGTCCCTCTGCTTGTGTTCCCTCTCTCTCTGTGTTTCTCTCTGTCAAATAAATAAATACAATCTTTAAAAAAAAAAAAGAAAAAAGAAAACCTGAACACAGGACACAGTCAGAGTTCCACTGATGATTAAAAGATCAGCTCCTAGTCTTAACATGGTAAAGTCCAACATGGTCTTTAAAAACGGTAGCAAATTCTATGCTCTGGCCATGTAGAGTCAACTCCAAAATATGGACCATGGCTAATAACATTTGGCTAGGAATTTCACTGAACTTTATAGGTAACAGAAATCTGTCAAAGTTATCAAACCCTTGAAAGTTTATTCTCTAAAATTTATGTATCCCTTGCACTTCAGTCACGCATGAAATTATATTCCAATATATGTGAGAAAACATAACAAATGAGTCAATTTCTGCATTCCAAGTAGAAGCATATAGAAAAATGGATGGAAAAGGACAAGGGCTACTGTCAAACATCGGAAAGTATTTCCTTGTCGAGGGAATGGGGAAGAGCTAGAAGGAATGAAGAGATCATTGGAATGTTTATGGCTGGAAAAGGAGTCTGAGGTCTCCCTAACACTGAGATGTCCTCCTGCAAAGTCCCAGGGTGAGAAGGGATGATTCAGTCTCCTAATATTATGACGCGCTAAGAGAAAAGTAAAGCCCCAGGCCTCATGTTAGTATCCCAGTGGGGCAGAAAGATACCAGAGATGGCTCTGTGCTATATTTGGGCAATTTTCCTACTTCTTAGCGTGGTGGAATGAAAATAATAGCATTACTCATGAGCATGTGCAAATGAAGCAAAATTTTGAAGATATCTACACAGAAATACTGTGTTTATTGTGAGCTCAGGAAAAGAAAGGGGGGAGGGCATGAAAGGCTGCTGCAAAGGTCCCCCCACTCTCCTGGATGTAACTCCACCATACCAACACAAACTGCCACCCTTGGCAACCTGTCCAAAGCAGCCCAAACTCCATTGTCTGAAGGTAGGGACCCAACGGAAACCTCCACCCATGGCAACCTGTCCAAAGCTTCCAACCGAAACTGTCACCCTTGGCAACCTGTCAAGCTTTCTTCCTGAAAAATGCACAAATGCAGCTTGCAATGATTGATCAAATGTATGATTGATGAAATGTATGATCGATGTGCGGGCTTTGCTGTAACGGACAATGTAGTTCTATATAAGGCCACCCCCTGCAAGACTCGGGGCTCTCAGCCACTGACTGGTTTGGGGTCAGGCTGTGAGCCCGAGCATGCTCGAATAAACCCTTTGCTTTTGCATGGAACTGGTCTCTCAGAGTCTTCCTTGACAGGTGTGGCGTTCCAAGGCTCCCAGTTGACTGCCCTCTTGGGTGGTCGACCCTTACAGGCATTCTTAGCAGTCAGTGAAGATACTGAACGAGGACCAAGATACCATCCTGTTCCCCATGCAGATAGATAAACATGCCAAGAACACAGAAAAAGGCTTTACGTTACTGAGTTCGCTTTCTTTTTTAACCATCCCCAGAATGGAGATCTTAAGATAAGTTATAGAAAAATAAGGAAATTCATATTTGTTTTGTTTTATATAGAAACAGTTTCTGCTTCAAATTTATATCAACAATAAAGTATTCACAAAGTACTATATTAATCATAACAATCTTAACCAATTCAAGTAAAAACAAAAGTAGAAGATATTTATTGTGCATTTACTATTTCTGAGTCATTATATGAACCATTTTAAATTTACTATCTAATGTAACCCTCACAAGAGTGTGTTGAGGGAGGTAGTAACATAATTGCTAGTTTACTAATGAAGATGATGAGGTTTAGAGAGTGTTAATGTATCAGAGCAGGCTAGCATGCTAGGGATGGTTAGTACATCAGACAAGATGAGTACAACAAAGAGGGTTAGCGTACAAGAGTTCATTGCAGAAAACCTGACACAAGGGAGGAAACTCAAGTGGCACATGGAAAGCTGGGAAACACAGCTTTATTAATGCCAGTGGGTCCAGCGGGATCCTTCTCAAAGCCTGAGCGCCTGCCAGGGTTAGGGGCGAGTTTTTATGGTTATAGGTGATGGGGGGATGGTAAGGGGATGTTTTCGCAGTCTCTCATGGAGGATTGGCCCTTGTCATGCAGGGGTATATTCTATAGGGGAGCCTCAGAGGAGAGTGTTAAATCATCCTTGGAAACTTGTTTTTCTTTTTCTCTCTGAACTAAACAAAGGGCCATGTGGTCTTTTTCATCTTAGCAGGAGTACTGGGGAGGAGTAGAGAGGGTGGGACTGGGGCCCAGAGGGCCCTTTGACCTTTTCCATCTCAGCAAGATATCAGTGGACAGGATGGGGCTGGGGCCCCCTGAGTTTTTCTGCCTCAAGTTAGCATATCAGAGAAGGTTAGTAAATTGCTTAAGGTCATAAAAATAATAAGAGGCAGAGCTAGAGCTCAAGTCCACTTTTTTTGCATCCTTAATCAATGCCTTTAACCAATGTATGGTACTAATCTAATGCAGAGAGGAGACACTTCCTAAAAATTTTTTAGAGACATAAAACTCTTGCCTTATCCTTCAAAGAAAACAACTATATGTAGTAAATCTTTCTCAAAAGAAAACATTTTGAAGCTTTACCATCTTCCCTTCCACATTTACATGTAAACCACACAGACACCACATTGTCATTGACATGCCAGCTAAAGAAAGTCTACTCCATTTGGGCACCTGGGTGGCTCAGTGGGTTAAAGCCTCTGCCTTCGGCTCAGGTCATGATCTCAGGGTCCTGGGATCGAGGCCTACATTGGGCTCTCTACTGAGCAGGGAGTTGGCTTCCTCCTCTCTCTCTACCTGTCTCTCTGCCTACTTGTGATCTCTCTTTCAGTCAAATAAATAAAATCTTAAAAAAAAAAAGTCTACTCCATTTTTTTTTTAAGCAGTTTAATTTCCTTTCCAGAATAATTACAATGGGGTAAGTTTTTATATCTCTGTGCTTCTTCTCCCTGAATTTCTTTAGTGGAAGCTATGATATAGCTTAAATTTATTTATAACTTAAAGCTATGATATAGCTTAAATTTATTTATAACTTAAATTTATTAAGTTTTCTCAGGTAATTTTAATAATCATTTTGTTTATTTATATTTCATCAGAAAGGTATTTGATTTTAAAAGCAAAACAGAAGAGCAAAACAAAACATCTTATTACATGTATCTTTCTTTCACGGTCACTTTCTAGCCCATTTGTCTGAGTAGGAATTTAGAGAATACTCCTGATATGAATTGAATTGGGTAAAGATGCAAAAGAAAAAAAAAAGATAATTGAAAATATTAGTGATAAGAGAAGGAATGCAAGATTTGGGGAAAAGTTGGAGATTTCTGTGTAGGGCATATGAAGCAAATAGGTAATTTGGAAATGTTCAATAGTCTGGGAGAAATTCAGTTATAGGTCTCCAGGAAGAGGTCAAACCTAGAGTCGAATATAGAAAGGAAGAAATGGGTAGATGGTCAAAGCCCAAAGCAAAAAGAATAAATAAATAAAAACAAAAACTAATAAAAAAAAAATGACACTTGAGGGTGGTGACAGGAAGATGAAGGAAACTCCAAGGTCACCAAATTAGCTGCCTAATTTATTCTTTGTCTCCAGTTTCTGGTCATTTCTCTTACCATTATTCTTTTTTTTTTTTTTTTTTTAAGATTTTATTTATTTGACAGAGAGAGACACAGCAAGAGAGGGAACACAAGCAGGGGGAGTGGGAGAGGGAGAAGCAGGCTTCCCTCCGAGCAGGGAGCCCGATGTGGGGCTCGATCCTGGGACTCCGGGATCATGACCTGAGCTGAAGGCAGACGCTTAATGACTAAGCCCTCCAGGAACCCCTCTCCTACCTATATTCTTGATCCACTTTTTTCCTGACACCTTTAAAAAGCAATTATTCTCTTTCACACATGACGAGAACTTTGTTAGGCCAATAATACTAGTATGGAACAAAAGCCAAAAATTATGTGAGCACCAAGGTATGAGAAAGAAATTAAATAAATTGTAATTTTTTAAAGCATACCAAACTAGACTTACAGTACATTTTTCTGCAGTTAAGGAATAGAACAGTTAAACTTGGTTGTGTTTAAAAAAAAATACATCTACATGTACGGCTTTCTTTTCTTGTGTTTTTGTTAAGATGTGTCTATGAGAGGAGCAGCTACATCAGATGCTGATCTAAATGAGAGATTAAGCATTTTCTTTCTGCTCCTCATTCTACTGACTGACAGTTCTTATATTCAGATGTCTGGATGTTTTAGGCTTTAATGCTACAAAAATATCATTTTTTGTATCCCTAAACTTGACAAACTACTGCAAACTGAAATTATTCCCATCACTGTACTTCCAGGTTTCTGCCTCTAATGAAGCAATACAAGTTGGCTTAACCATGAATTAGCAAAGGTGCCATTAACAGTAGTGTTCAATTAATGCTAAAATTTTCAATTTGTCTCATGCTTAAAACTATAATGATTCCTTCTTAAATATTAATAATGTTATGTGCTATTGTAATAGCTGCTATAGAAACTCAAAGGGCGCTGTTAGCTTTTATTAGTTTAAATTACAACACTAAAGAAACTCAGGGTTCAAATTAAAATCCTCCACTATACACTTGAAAAGAAAAATCTAAAAGTCTAAAAAAAGAACTCAGAGACTGGAACTGAGATGAAGTGGAGAGAAGAAAAGTTTTTCTAAATATTATCTATTTTAATTCCATTTAAAGAGAAAACCTCAGAGCCTAACTAATTCCAAGCCCAAGAAATGTTTAATTATTCATATGGAACAAAGAAGCACTACCCTAGGCACAATTAGACACCTGGTGGAGCCCTCCCCCAGAAGGAAAAATTTCTTTTTTATATCTGTATAGAAACCCTATGAAAAATATAAGCACATCTTCTCCAAGTCTTGTAAGGAGTGATACACTGTAAGCATTTTCAAACAAAATTGGGCCTTCTTAATTAGCATTGCCATACAAATAAAACAGTGGTACACAGCTTTTATGTATTTTATTCCTTAAAGCTCACTATCTTTAAATACTGATTGCTCTACTTTCTTCCAATTAAGACTGAGACGAAGATCTGGATGAAAACTTCTGGCAGTATAGCCATCAAAACATTATAAAGGCCACAAGGAATGGTGAGGATTTGCCTTTCTGCCAAATTAATAATTTTTAAAAAAAGCCTAAAGTCACCAAAATGTCAAAGAAAGTATCCTGGGACATAATCCCTATATAGTGCTCTAATCTGATGGAGATGATTCTTTCACTTCTCTCTCCACTTCTGCTAGAGCTGTTCCTTCCATTTAGAGTTCTCTACATACATTTCTTGTCTTCCCAAACCAACTTCATTCTACTTCACCTTGGAAAGTATTAATCCAACTGTTGTGGCTTCAAAAAGGCTATCTTCCCTCTTTCTGCACTTTTGTCGGAAACTACAGGTGCGTAGTTTTCTTTGTTTACTTTTCCGCCAGCAAAAACGTAAATACTTGGGGGAAAAGTTGACATATCAGTGTTATCATTAAGGTTTCCACAGCTCTGACTACTGGCGTAATCTATAGGCACCTCATCCGGCTATATGCTGGACTCCCAATCTTGAACTCCGCCATTACTAACTTTATGATGCTGAGCACATCAATAGCATCAAAGTATTATTTGCTTTAGTGTCTTATAATAAGGACTAAGGATCTTACACATAAAGTATTTAATACATGACTAGCACACAATAAGAGCCTAATGAATGTTAGAAGGTATATGAGTCATTCATTATATTTTTTTAAAGATTTTATTTATTTGAGAAAGAGAGAGAGAGAGAGAGAGAGAGAGAGAGAGAGAGAGAGAGAGAGCATGAGAGGAGAGAAGGTCAGAGGAGAAGCAAACTCTTCACAGAGCTGGGAGGCCAATGTGGGACTCCATCCTGGGACTCCAGGATCATGACGGAAGGCAAAGGCAGTGGCTAACCACCTGAGCCACCCAGGCGCCCTATGAGTCATTCATAATTCAGGAAAGCTTTGATGTGCCAATCTGCACAGTTCCAGGGTGCACTATTTACATTGCAGTCTATGTGAGTAGAAGGATGAAACTCTACCTTCATTCTGTTTAGCATATAGGCATATCATATTTACTATTTTTTTTTCTTTTAGTGCTATTGTTTAGACTTTTGATAAGCTTTAAGAGTACAATAATGGAAAAGACACAATTTTCATTTATTATTAAAGGGAGTCTCATTTTATTACCATGAACATGGTAGTTGTTAGGTTCACCCAACATTTAGCATAGGAGTTGAGTTCTCTATCCTGCAATTACTTTGTGACATTTCTTTGCTACCGACTATGAAGTTCAAAGTTTTGATAGGATGTGTCAGACAGACACGATCTGCCAGCATGTCTCATTCTTCCCAACTGATTAATCTATAAAGATAAAATGAACATATAAAGCTATGGGATTTTCCAAGTCCAAAAGTGAAAGTAGCTCCAAAAAGGTAAAGCAGACTTGATTTTTCTTTTCTTCAAAACCCTTTCTTTCAGCTTTACCTCATAAGTTGTGAGGTGCCTGGGGCTAAACTTTGACTGAAAATTCATCTCTGATTTAGTAGCTTTTTAAAAAAAAAACCTTCTACTTCTTTGATCTATGCTGTCACCTTTCCTTTGGTCCTTTATCTCCAAATAATAAATTTCTTCAATCTGAGATAGATACCTCAGGTGCAGTAACCAATAACATATTGCTGGTAGAGGATCCTTTTTTGTGAATACAAATGGCCATATAGGACACAAAATGACCATACACACCACTATTCTGTGAAAGCAGCAAACCGTGAGTCCATTCCTTTGAAATTATCACCTTGATCTCAGTTATACCGAAACATCAACAATTTCACCCAATTGAATATTTAATAGGTATATCATCATGGACCTATTGTCTCAACATTCAGAATCTACTATGGCAAATGAGTAGGTGGCAACCATTAATAACATATACATGAATAGTAGATTAATTATAAATGCATCTGAATCTCTTATTCAAGAGGGAGCCTGAAGCCATGTGAAACCAGAGTAAGACAGTTCTCCATGTCCCATACCGTGTCTTTCAAGTCTCTGCTCTCGCTTTAGCAGAAATAAAATAGGGGTTCTATAATTCCATGTCATCTGAGAGAGATTCTCTTTCCTGCTCCCCTCAAATACCCTAACCTATCCATCACTCCATCTGCTTAGAGACAGTTAGCACTCACAGTTCTGTGCTTTTGTCCCTATTTGCATTTGTTACCTTTAAAAAAAATCATTTCCCAAATTATGTGTATACCCGCATTCTAGTGCTAACCTGTTATTATATTACTTTTTTAAAAAAAGATTTTATTTATTTACTTGACAGAGAGAGATCACAAGCAGGCAGAGAGAGAGGGGGAAGCAGGCTCCCTGCCGAGCAGAGAGCCCGATGCGGGGCTTGATCCCACGACCCTGAGATCATGACCTGAGCCGAAGGCAGAGGCTTTAACCCATTGAGCCACCCAGGCGCCCCTATATTACTTTTGTTTTTAGCCAATCTCTACTATTCTCCACTTCTCAAAATTTTTTCACTGTGTTTTATGGAACTTGTTGTCATTCATCGGAAACATTCTCTCTATCTTTAATTTCTTCTCATAATGTTTCCTTTTTCTTTGCCTTCTAACAGAAATCTGGTTCTCCCAGAAGACTTTTCTTCCTTGTCAGCCTTCTCAAGTGGAGGATGACTACACTCTTGTTTCCTAGAGGGTAGACAGGCGTGTTCCATGGTCTTCATTGCCGATCTTAGACCTTCTTGCTCCATTCTTCCTCCCTTTAAACCACACGTTTTGAATCTGATGTGTGGGGATTCGCAGTGCCTGCATAGATAAAATCTGGCTTGTGTGTGCCTCCCTGGGTGAGACGAACTGAAAAGCAAAATAGGAATGCCAGGAACGCTGGGCTTCCTTTGAAGTTTCTTAGCAGAAAGCAGCTATAGATTCTTACTATGGCCTGGGTCTCATCTAGGGAGTAAATGTTTAAAATACAGACACCTATGATGATCATGTACTTCATGAACTCTTTGCATTGCACACATGTCCTGAGCTCTGCTGCTCTTACCATGTGCTGCTCCCTTTGTTACTGTCCTGATCATTAAAGCAATACATTCCTTCTTGTTTTCCTCTTGCACATGGTGTATTGATAAAACTCACAATAAAAGTGACAACTTGGCTTAGACCTTTTGCCAGTAGAGCGCCTTGTCCCCTCACCCTTTCCTTTCTCTTACTTTGGTGTCTGGAGTAATCTTTTTATTTGCTTTCTCGGGGTTTGCTGGCCTAACCCTATACTTGATTCTGTAAGGCCATGACACTCACTACTCTTCTTTACTACACTTATTTATAAATTCTAGTTCTCATCATCTTGTGTCTAGATTTTATGTCCTAACCTACTGTCACTTTTCCTCATACTACTTCTGTTATATTTTGTACCTATTGTATTAAAAGGTACCATGGATTTGGGTTTCATTCAATCATGTTAAGGCCAACACTTTAGGTGGCGATTGTCTTTGGAAAGATAATTTGTTACTTATAGTTCTCCAGGGAAGTAGACACACCACGCTAAACAGGGTCACATACCGAACTACTAGATGGGTCAGGAGGCAGAAGGAGGCAAAGGAAAAGCATGGAAAGAGATTTTATCCAGCTTATTGAGGGAAGGAATGGACAAAACAGAATAGGCAAGCTGAGTAAATTTAGGATTAGATAGTTTTAATAATTTTAGTGATCTCTGGACTAAAGAGATCATTCCAGCTTGTCCGTTATCTGGCCTGAGGGTGACTACAGCAAAGGGAATATTGGCTTGGTATGCTCCATTCTACACTTGTTTTGCTTCTTAACTAGCTTAAATTTATTTTTCCATCATTAAAATCACTTCCTTGCATATACCACCAATTCCTTTGGCTTTCTTTCATTCCTTATACCTGCTTAACAAAATTCCTACTGCAGATACATCTATGTCTCCACATACGACTGCACCTCATCAGCTGAACAGTTAGAGGAAAACACACAGCTACTAACTAATGTCACTTTAAATTCATGATTGTTATTCTGAAGACCATTATCCTTTGCCCTCATGCAACTGTACTACATTTCTCAATCTCCAAGCGCGTAGACTACTATTTCATGCTCTTTCTCTTCAAATTTCCAAAACCTTCTCCTTGTGCTCATGCTCAAGTGATGATTTTGTCTTCGGCTTCACTTCTGTGTATTCCTAACACCACTTTTACTCAAGCTTCCCTGCATTTGCACCAATGTATCCTGTCTTCCCCCTGCCTTCCCTAATGCCATATTATAAATGGCCCAATCCTAGTTAACCACTTCCATTTTTAAACTTTAATTCATCCCTTCTCTCCTAGTTAAGGCCACTGTCCCCACAATCTTCCCTCACTCTCATGTACTTCCAGCTTCTCTCTCTGTTGGAGAAATTCATTTTCCCACAAACGTGCTGTAATTTATGATCTTCTCTCCCATACCTCCCCTCAAAAGTTTCTCTTACAGTTTGATTTTTTTTTTCCTTCAGCATACTCCACATTTTGTGACTCCATGCCACAGAGGTCCTTGAAAGTTCTGTATATTGATTTTCTTCCAATTTGCCCCTCTTATTTTTCCTCCACCCCATTTAATTGAGACATTTCCCTTCTACTATTCACCGGTAATCTCTGAGTTGTAGATTTCAATGATTAAATCTCAGTTTTCATTTTATTTGACCTATCAGTAGCATTTGACACCATTGATCACTCCTTCTTGTGATGGACAGAAAAAAACTTTCTTCCATCAGTTTCCTGAATTTGACACACACCTGATTTCCTTTCCCATCTGACAGGCTCTTTCTTATCACATCTTTTTGCTTATTTTTTTCTCACCTCTCTTACTTTTTAGGTTCCAAATGCTGCATGCCTTAGTAGTTGTGCAATTTCTCTTCTCTATACTATTTCCTTGTTGACCTTGTTTGAGCTTATGATTTGAATACCACCTAGTGATGATATTTCCCAAATGTACAAATTCAGGTCGGAGTTCTCCGTGATCCCCAAGCTTATAAACAAAATGTACAAATAAATCTTCATTTTATAAGTAGATCTTTACATGGCAACTTACCATATTTAAACTAATATTGACAATCTCCACCTCAGAATTGCTTCCCCATCTATATAAATAGCAACACCATCACTGCCAAAACCCATTTTTCTTTCATATCCATCAACATCCCTGTTCCAAATACACCCAGAATTTGACCATAGGTCTTTACCTCCACTATTATCTCCCAGATTTATGCCATTGTTATCTCTTATCTAGATTAATTCAATAACCTCTTAACATTTTCCTGCTCCTGTTCTTGTCTCCCACAATTTATTTTCAACATTGAAGCAGTTTCCATGCCACTCAAAATAAAAGCAAATCCTTTACAGCAGCCAACCAAGTTCTACAGAAGCTCTCAGATCCTCATTTTCAAATCTCATTTCTTCCTATTTCCCCTACTGATGTTCACTCTGCTCCAGCCATATTGTTTTTGCTGCTCCTCAGATATGCTAGACCCACTGCTGCCTCAAGGCAAGACGTGTTTTTCTCGGTCCCTAAAAGTTCTTTACCTAGATATCTCTATGGCTCACTCTATCACCTACTCTCCGTCCTTTTTCAAAAGTCCTCTTGTCAAGGAAACTATCTAAAAACACCATCTTTTACATTTTAGGCCTCCTTCCATCATCATCACCCTTTCCCTCCACTGTTCTTCTCCATATTGCTTTGAACTATCGCACATACCATATATATCAACTACTTACTTATTTTATATTTATAAATATGCACCTTCTTTCTGTCTTCTCCTCTAAGACTCTACCAGAATGTAAGCCCTTTGGGAACAGAGATTTGAATCTCTAGTGCTAGGTATAGTGTTGGATATGCAGTAGGTGCTCAATTAATCTGTGTCTAATAAATGAATATGAATCAAGAGTATGAAGGAATCAAGAATCAGCACTTCTATGTTCTTCTCTTTCAGACATTCAGAAGTTTTATCTTTATCTCTCCTCTCCGTATCTTATAAGCAATTCTTTATTTCTTGAAATATTTTCTACCAATCATTAAAACCTCATTAAGAAATTAGTCTGTAAGTTTTTGTTTCCATGAAAAATATCTGATATTACCTATGAATTTCAGGATTGTGTGCCATCTTAAGTGGATGTCAGGTGATGGAGGAATGATGGTGCCTCTTTTCTGTGCCCCGGAATTTTACAGTCTTACCTACACCATATTTGAACCGTCTTTTCCTCTGTGCCCCTGCTAACATTGGTAACATATAGTATAACAGATAAAAATGAGTGAGTGCATCATATTTAAACCCAGTTATGTAGGCAGAGCTTTTGCTATCTCTGGATAAGACTGGCTAGGCTTACAGCAAGCTATTACCCACTTGGCTGATTTAGCATTCTCATTCAGCCACATAAAAATGCCACCTGCTCTTCACTTGATTGAAGATGGAATGATGTGAGCATGTACTAAAGAAGACAGAAAAATGACACAGTATTTGTGATTCATGTGTTAAAATTAATTCTCTTTTTCTATCCCTCCCTCTTTCCATCTTTCTCTGTCATATCTCTTTCACAACAGACTATGTTACCCCAATATTGAGCCCGTTACATTATTGCATTTTTACTTTCATTCTATTTCATTTTTACTTTCACTCTCCAAATAAATCTATCTATTCAATTGACTCTTTTATGAAAAGATTATTGATACCTAAGTCCACATTATAGATTGCCAGTGAGATGCAGCATATTCCCTCAACAATCTAAAGAAAAGATTTATAATGTCATTGTAGAATATCACAGATACCTTGGCCCATTAAGTTGCAATTGATGCTTAACTAATGTGCTTTCTCTTGAAGTACCCATCTTTCCATGACAATAGATGGCAATACGCTAGGAGGTGGAGATGTGATGGGTTAGGGTTCAGTTTAAGATTGCTATCTAGGAGAGAGGCTAACTGGAGTTCAAAGGGAATTGTATATTCATATACAGTCATATCTGAGGAAGAAGGCTTCTTTAATCAAATTAAAATTCCTACCTAGCAAGACTAAATCTCATATTTTAACTGTTATTTTTAACTAAACTAGAGAAACAGGAAAACAGTACCTGGATTTATGAAACTATAAATTAGTTACCTAGCAATAGAAAAGCTTATCACATATGCTTTATATTTTCAGATTGAGTAAACAACAACAACAACAAAAATCTTTCCAGTTTTATTTTTAGGTACCTAGGTCCTCAGTTTTCAGAGATAACACTATTGATTGGCCCAAGTTTAAACCATTTTCTTAAATAAGATTCTCAAATTTCCATAAAATGCTTGCCAGATATTCCCACATTAATGCTTAGACAGTACTACAAATTTAGCACCTTAAAAACTCAACTACTTCTCCTCCCCAGGCTACTTCTTCCTCTTTCTTTTGGGGAAACAGACTGGTATAATGATTAACAACCAAGACCAGTCCATAGGAGTTTGGGTCCCAGTTGTGATACTAATCAATTCATTTGCTGTAGTTGGGCAGACTCCTTAACCTCCCTGATCCTTGGCTTTTTCATACAAGAAATGGGGATAACAAGAGCATATTTGACTCAGAGGTTTGTTATGAGGCTTAAATATTGAGTTCATTGAAATCTCTAGGACTGTTCGTTTCTTTTTATCATTGTTATTTCTTTGTTTCTTATCTTGATTAATAGTAATAGTCATCTTTCAAGTTACCCAAGCTAAAAATTGGAAGATTGTATTTAATACTTCTCCTTCTAAAATAATTTAGTTACTAAACTAAAGCATATGAGTGCTTTTATTTGTTCCTCTCCTTTTCATTTTCTCTGTCATTATAGTAGTTCCTATTTAAATTATATTTCTCTGGTTATTGAAACTAAACATCACTATTCTACCTCTTTCCAATCTATCTGTCTTACTACTTTCTGATTTATCTTGCTAAAAGTGGGCAAGATCATACATGTCTCCTTCAATCCCATAAAACCTTCACTCTCTCTCATTACCCACAAAAAAAGCTTTTCAGAATAGCATTCTAGGTTTTTCTCAATCTGATTTTAAGCTGTGCTTCCAAGTTTTTGTTCTGGTACAAACTCTACCTTCTTTATATTTGACTTTCAACCAACTATTTCCATTCATCTGTATTCTTTTTCATGTAGTTCTGTCAACTTTTCCTACTTCTCTACCTATAAAAATCCTATTCATCTTCTTACACCAGGCTTCCAAGTTTATTATCATGACATTTTAACAAAACATAATTAATGCTGAAATATAAGACTTTAAACATTGAGTTTAACAGGTTGAGATGATCTGAAAGGATATTTTACTTAAAGGAGGGCAGAACTTCATGGTTTGGGAAATAGTTACTTACAAATTATAAGTGTATAATTGAATACTGGCTTAATTGGATACAGTTATAATTGAATACTGGCTTTTAAACTTAATTTTAGCATTTAAAACATTGGTTTATATTTTATTTTTAAGTAGTTAACTATACAAGTTGATCTTATGGACTTAATGTTGACCTTTTCCTTCCTTTATCTTACAGTAACATATATTACTATTTCCTTATTTGGAATGTATAAAAGTAATTAATCCAACTCTATATCTCTTTCATTTTTTTTTTGTAGATAGACTACAATATTTTTTTTTCCGAAATGGGGAGGAAAAAGCAGTGAGAACTCTGATGTTATTGAGTTTCTGTCCCTTGCTTATAGCATACCATGATTTTTCTTCCTTATCTTAATTTTAAGGACCATTACCTTAAAGTGGTCATCACAAATGTAAATATCTAATTAAATCTCACAAGGGATTTCTGCCCAAAATGTTCATACAAGTATGAGATTATTAGTAGAGTATGGGATTGTACCTGTATTGTACACTTAGATATGTATTTCTTGGTTTCTATCAAATATTATCTTATATTTTAAAAGATATTAAAGGATAAGACACACACACATATATATGGCATCACATTAAGGCCCCTGCACCTTGTGCTAATATCTATTTGCCTTGTGCATTACCTGTCGTTGGCATTGCAGACTAGTATAATCCTAATCATTTTTAAAGCCATCTCTCAAATTTCCTTTAGGAAATCCTTTCTGATCCTGATTGATTAATGTAGTATTTTTTGTCTTTCTCTCTGGTTTGCCATTTTTAAAGCACTTACCTCATTTTGCTTTGTATACATTTTTAATTTATATGTCTGTCTCTGTGTTCAATTAAACATTCCTTGGAAACAGAAACTGTATTATTTTTCCAGTTTTTACCTTCAGCACTTTCTTAGTCTTATCATGAAGACACTCAATAAATGTTTTTTAAATAGAACAACTGATTTTAATTCCAAAGTGATTTATTAATTGCATTTATTTGTCAAACATCTTGCAAAACAATAAAACAAGCAATGGAATAAAATGGAGTTATTACTCTTAAATAGCTTACAGTTAATTAAACTCAATTTTTTTTTTTTAAAGATTTTATTTATTTGACAGAGAGAAACACAGCGAGAGAGGGAACACAAGCAGGGGGAGCGAGAGAGGGAGAAGCAGGCTTCCCGCGGAGCAGGGAGCCCGATGTGGGACTCGATCCCGGGTCTCCGGGATCACGACCTGAGCCGAAGGCAGTGGCTTAACCAACTGAGCCACCCAGGCGTCCCTAAACTCAATTTTTGACATCTATGAAAAGCAATTCAGATGTGTATAATTTTCATTTTCTGAGAGTATTCCATACAGTCATGTCTGACAGCTGAAAAAGACAAAAGCAACCATGAGGGGAAAAAAGAGCTATATTTGACCTAGGCTGGGGGAAAGAATGCAGTGATATTAAAGGTAGTGTTGTATACAAAACACTTGTGTCTCCCCAAAATTCATATGTTGACGATCTGATCCCAAATGTGGTCATATAAAAATATGGACCTTTGGGAAATAATTAGGTTTATATGAGACAAAGGAGGTGGAGGTCTCATGATGAGATTAGCACCCTTATTAGAAAAGCAAGCACCACCAGATATTCCTCCTTCAACTATGTGACGGTATCTCAAGAAGGTGGCCATCTACAAGCCGGGAAGAGGGCCTCACCAAGAACCAAATCTGCTAGCACCTTCATCCTGGACTTTCCAGTCTTTAGAACTTGTTTGCCTGTGCCTGAGGGGTGAGTGCTGTGTTTAAACGGTAAATCTAGCCTAAGAAACTTGTGTCAAGCCACTATATTATATTGTTTTCTCAGTGTTTTCAAGCAAATGAGTCCATAAAATTTCATAAAATCAATCTAGAAAAGATTTGAGGACATAAAATGCCACTTTATTTGGTCATTCTACCCTCTACTTCCACTTCAAATCTATTAAAGTTATAGAGAAAATTAGCTTTGAAAATCCATTGAAAGTGAAAGAATGCTAATTCTTAATAATCTCTGCTAATGAAAATAAGCTATGAAAAAAAGTACATCACCCAAAACTTGTTTTTGCCTTTGAAGTCAATCGTATGGCTTTATATATTATCTCTACCTTCCTAACTACATATAACTTAGGCTAATATTGAAATTAATAATGGGATAATTTTTGAGCCCCCCATGCAGAAAAATAAAAGAGCAAATTTGGCCTTTATTGAATATTCTAACATAAAATATTTTCAAATCCTTAATATGGTTTATGCACTTATGGATAACTGGTACATTTAGGACTTAAGTTCCAAAAGTGATGAAGGTATGCTTTAGTGCTATATGTGTATTGATCAAATGCCTCTCCCCTTTGAAACCAGATAGCACATATTACTTTTACTGCACATTGACACTTAATTATTCCTGATCTCAGCTCTGCTAATTACTAGCAAATACTCTTGGGATACTAATGTCAACCTAGCTGCTCTGTAGGAATATGAATATTTAGATGAGCTCGCTCTTTCCCTTGAGATTAGTATTAATTTTTAAAGCACTCCAATGGAAACCTGGTCCTTGAAAATATAGAGAAAAGTCACTAGAAAAGAAAAACTCTAAGGTTCATTTTTAAAGCCAGAAATTCTAAACTTCATGATACATCATAGTAAGAGAATATTTTATGTTGTCGTGGACATGTCTTACTTCTTTGGTTACCCTGCAGGGTCCCCTTGAGGCAGAGATCACATTTTACATAGTTGGTTGAATCCATGTTAAAATATTCAATAAGAATTCACTGAAACAATGTACAAACAAACTATACTGTACAACTACCAGACCCAACATATCCTTGAAGGGTAGGAACACAGGCTTATGCATCTCAAGAGCTTATGATTCACCTTGGGAAGGGAAGGGGGTCAATAAAGGATGTCTCTGAACAGATGTCCTATGAGCTCTTTTAGTTCCTCCTGGCAAAATTACTGCTTCATTAAACATACTGTTTGTGCATGATTTTCCTTCTGTACCTGGCTAAGGATTTCTCCCCCATGCCTTTGATTGTACTCAGTGTAGCTTCTCTCCAGCAATAGTACCTTCTAGCCCACGTTCATTTGTGTGATAAGGCCTATTTGATCTATGCACGTACAGCAATCCATCCATGGTCCATAGGACATGGGAGCCTGTCCCGCAGTGTAGTTTGATGTCCGTTTGGCTATGAACATAGTAGGGCAAGCAGACAGTGTTGACAAAGGAAAGGACAGGGATTTGGAGAGAACAGTTTCTTTACAATATGAGGTAGTATACAAGACGATGAAGCAGGTGGGGGAGATCAAGCCAAGAAAGAAGGAATCTGCTAAATTAATTAAGATAAACAGGAATTTGCTGGAGGGAACACTATGTGGAATATTTTGTCAGATTAAGTACATGGCTTTAATTTTTATTAAATATAAAATAGATTATTTTGATTTGTGGTGTTTGCTGCAACCAGTTGCTTCTTATGCTTTGAGTCTCTAAAGCTACTAACAAAGTGGTGTGTGTAGAGTGTGTATGTGTGTGTGATCACTATGAATTGTATGATTTGTGTTTGACTTCTCTTTGATTCTCAAATTTTCTTTCGCTCTTTCAATCATTAAGTGAATATGTGTATTTTTATAAACCTAATTGTAGTTCACTAAAAACAAAAATCTGAACTACAAAAAAGACACAGGCATACCTTGGAGATACCGCAGGATGCATTCCACAGCACCATAATAAAGTGAGTACCATAATAAAATGAGTCCAAAAAAAAATGTTGGTATATGAAAGCTAAGTTTGTTCTATACTGTAGGCTAATGTGCAATAGTGTTATGTCTAAGAAAAACTCTATACCTTTATTAAAAATATTTTATTGGTGAGAGGCACCTGATGACTCAGTCATTAACCATCTGCCTTTGGGTTCAAGTTATGATCCTGGAGTCCAGTGATGGAGTCCCACACTGGGCTCCCTGCTCCGCGGGAGGCCTGCTTCTCCCTCTCTCAGTCCTCCTGCTTGTGTTCCCTCTCCAGCTGTGTTTCTCTTAAATAAATAAAACCTTTTAAAAATATTTTATTGATAAAAAATATTAACCACCATCCAAGCTATTAGGAAGTCATCATCTTTTTGTTGGTGGAAGATCTTGCCTCAGTGGCTGCTGACAGATCAGGGTGATGGTTGTTTTAAAGGTTGGCAATTTTTTAAAATAAGGTAACAGTGAAGTTTGCTGTATCAACTGATTTTATGAGTTATTTCTCTGTAGTAGGTGATGCTGTCCGATGGCATTTTATCCACAGTAGAACTTTTTTTCAAAATTGGTGTCAATCCTCTCAAACCCTGCAGCTATTTTACCAAATAAGTTTGTATAATATTCTAAGTTCCTTGCTGTCATTTCAACAATCTTCACAGCATCTTCACCAGACATAGGTTCCATCCTAAGAAATGATTTTCTCTGCCCATCCATAAAAAAACAAGTCCTCATTTGTTAAAGTTTGTCATGAAATTGCTGCAATTCAGTCGCATCTTCAGGTTCTACCTCTAATTCTAGTTCCCTTGCTATTTATTCCACATCAGCAGTCACCTCCTCCATTAGAGTCTTGAACCCCTAAAAGTAATCATGGGCGTTGGAATCAACTTCTTCCGAACTCATGTTAATGTTGATATTTTGCCATCTTCCCATGAATCACAAATGTTCTTTAAGACATCCAAAATGGTGAATCCTTTCCAGGAGGTTTCAATTGACTTTGCCCAGATTCAGCAGATGAATCACTCTTTGATACCTATAGCTTTTCAAAATGTGTTTCTTTTTTTTTTTTTAATTTTTTATTAACCTATAATGTGTTCTTTTTTGGGAGGGGTACAGGCCTGTGATTCATCAGTCTTACACATACACAGCACTCACAACACATACCCTCTCCAGGGTCCATCCCATCCCTTCCAGCCCCTTTCACTCCAGCAAACTTCAGTTTGTTTCCTGAGATTAAGAGTCTCTTGTGGTTTGTCTCCCTCTCTGGTTTCACCTTGTTTCATTATTCCCTCCCATCATCCCCTATGATCCTCTATCTTATTTCTCAAATTCCTCATATCAGTGAGACCATATGATAATTGTTTTTCTCTGACTGACTTATCCCTCTTAGCATAATACCCTCTAGTTCCATCCACACTGTTGCAAATGGTAATATTTCATTTTTGTGATGACTGAACAATATCCCATTGTGTGCATTGTGTGTGTGTGTGTATATATATATCATATCTTCTTTATCTATTTATTTGTTGATAGACATCTAGATTCTTTCCTTGGTATCTTGGTATCTTTGGGGTAAATACCCAGTTGTGCAATTGCTGAGTCATAGGGCAGTTCTATTTTCAGCTTTTTTTGAGGAACCTCCATGCTGTTTTCCAGAGCGGCTGCACCAGCTTGCATTCCCACCAGCAGTGTAGGAAGGTTCTCCTTTCCCCACATCCTCGCCAACACCTGTCACTTCCTGACTGGTTAATTTTAACCATTCTGACTGGTGTGAGGTGGTATCTCATTGGGGTTTTGATTTGTATTTCCCTGATGTAGAGTGATGCTGAGCACTTTTTCATGTCTGTTGGCCATAAGGATGTCATGTCTTCTGCTCATTTTTTGATTGGATTATTTGTTCTTTGGGGGTTGAGTTTGGTAAATTTTTCATACATTTTGGATACTAGCCCTTTATCTGATATATCATTTGCAAATATCTCCTCCCATTCTGTCAGTTGTCTTTTGGTTGTGTCAACTAGTTCCTTTGCTGTGCAAAGTTTTTATCTTGATGAAGTCCCACCAGTTCATTTTTGCCCTTGCTTCCTTTGTCTTTGATGATGTGTCTAGGACGAAGTTGCCGTGGCTGAGGTCAAAAAGGGTGCTGCCTGTGTTCTCCTCAAGGATTTTGATGAATTCCTGTCTCACATTGAGGCTTTTCATCCATTTTGAGTCTATTTTTGTGTGTGGTGTAAGGAAATGGTCCGGTTTCATTCTTCTGCACATGGCTGTCCAATTTTCCCAACACCGTTTGTTGAAGAGACTGTCTTTTTTCCATTGGACATTCTTTCCTGCTTTGTAAAAGATTAGTTAACCATAGAGTTGAAGGTTTATTCCTGGGCTCTCTATTCTGTTCCATTGATCTATGTGTCTGTTTTTGTGCCAGTACCATACTGTCTTGATGATTACAGCTTTGCAATAAAGCTTGAAGTCCAGAGTTGTGATGCTGCCAAATTTGGTTTTCTTTTTCTTTTTCTTTTTCTTTTTTTTTTAAAGATTTTATTTATTTGGCAGAGAGAAACACAGCCAGAGAGGGAACACAAGCAGGGGGAGTGAGAGAGGGAGAAGCAGGCTTCCTGCCGAGCAGGGAGCCCGATGTGGGACTCGATCCCGGATCTCCGGGACCATGACCTGAGCCAAAGGCAGTCGCTTAACCAACTGAGCCACCCAGGCACCCCAATTGGTTTTCTTTTTCAACATTCCTCTGGCTATTCAGGGTCTTTTCTGGTTCCATATAAATTTTATGATTATTTTTTCCACTTCTTTGAGAAAAGATGGTATTTTGACAGGGATTACATTAGATGTATAGATTGCTCTAGGTAGCATAGACATTTTAACAATATTTGTTCTTCCAATCCATGAGCATGGAAGGTCTTTCCATTTCTTCATGTCTTCTTCAATTTCTTTCATGAGCATTCCACAGTTTTCTGAGTACAGATTCTTTGCCTTCAAAATGCATTTCTTGGGCGCCTAGGTGGCTCAGTTGGTTAAGCGACTGCCTTCGGCTCAGGTCATGATCCGGGAGACCTGGGATTGAGTCCCACATCGGGCTTCCTGCTCGGCGGGAAGCCTGCTTCTTCCGCTCTTACTCTCCCTGCTTGTGTTCCCTCTCTGGCTATGTTTCTCTCTGTCAAATAAATAAAATCTTTAAATAAATGCATTTCTTAAATAATAAGACTTGAAAATTGAAATCACTCTTTAATTCATAGGCTACAGAATAGATGTTGTGTTAGCAAGCATGAAAACAATATGATAGTAGCATCAAAGATCACTGATCACATATCACCATTATAAACATAATAATAATGAAAAAGTTTAAAATATTGTGAAAATTACTAAAATATGACACAGAGACATGAAATAAACAAGTGATCTTGAAAAAAAAAAAGTGCTGATTCATTTGCTCAAAACTGGGTAGCCAAAAACTGTCAACCTTTAAATTAACAACATAATTCACGCACCTTTAGGAAGTCATGAGAAAGAGAAAAAAATAATAGAACATGTAGCATTTCCATTGGCTCTATATGATTTATTTGAGGTTCTAGTAATATCATCTAATGTTTATAATCCTGCTGAAAGCCATAGGTCATGCATTCATTTATTTATTCAACCATTTCTTGAAAAAAATTAAGTCACCCTCATAACAATTAATTTTTACATGTTTTTCAATCCAAGCAAGAGACACTGGTAATAAACAGAAGTGCTTCCATAATCAATAACATCAAACAAACAAATTACATACATACACAAGAAGAGAAGAAAAATATTACTGAGCATTACTAGACAACAGTAGTGTGGCCTCTTGACCAGTCAAGAGTTTGAGCTTTGCACTATTGATTTGTAATCTTTGGTTAGTGTGTTATTATCTCTAGGGCTTAGTTTCTTCATCCTTAAACTTGAAATTATATATTTACCTGTGAGTGTTGAAGAGTTAATGAAGGTATTGCATGTAAAATCATTTAATATGTTATCTAGAACAGAATAGGTTCTCAATCATGAAGTCTTTGTTGTGTGATTTTTATTACTATTATGTCATTATTATTACTACTACTATTTGCCTTATTTTAATTTAGATTTTCTCTTACTTTGTTGGTAGGTATGAACCCGTATTCTTACTGTCAGTCATTCATCTTCTCGACTCAGTGGTCAGCATTTTCAGTTAGGTAATTCTTCATGCTATAAATGGAGCCATTTATCAAAACTCACCAAATTTCTTCCTCATGTACAAGAAGAAACCATCCTGGAATATTCTCTGTCCATTGAAATGTGCACTCAGGCAGTGACATGGAAATCAGTATAGCAGAAGCTAATGATCTGGTTCCATTAACAATTGCTCATTTGGGTGGTAAGTGACCTGAGACGAAGAGAAAATGCAATTTTGCCTGCCAATGCAGTAAAAAATGGTTGCCATTACATTTCTATTGAGATTATAATCAATGATACTTTTTATTGGCTCAATTGAACTACGTTGTAGCCAATTAAATCCCTGTTTTGATGACATGGAGTAAAATGAAGGAGTCTAGTATCTTTCACTGCTTGTACAAAATTAGCTCATGTACAACAGCTTTAACTTTAATGCCTTTTTAATAGAAGGAAGTCACCTTGTTCACCTGACAAATTAACTTTTTTCTTAACCAAACAATTTTTATATCTACATTGAAAAAATGTTTAAAAGTTTTT
Organism: Spilogale gracilis; assembly: GCA_004023965.1. Taxonomy (NCBI): domain Eukaryota; kingdom Metazoa; phylum Chordata; class Mammalia; order Carnivora; family Mephitidae; genus Spilogale; species Spilogale gracilis. The sequence goes on from PITA01004386.1 coordinate 37,587, forward strand.
ACATCTTCAAAGTCGGTGGTTATTCTTCTGCAATTCCTGAGTTAAGGACTTTGCTATTCCTTTGAATAGAAATATAGGGTAAAATTTTTGTTTTATATGAAAATTATCAACTTTAACTGAGATTTTCTTTCTAACTGACTATACTAGCAACAAGCTATTAAGAGCTTTAAAGCTCTCATACCTTTTATTATCCCAAAAGTTATATTATTAAACATTCATATAATATTTTGTCTATTATTGTTATTTGGATCAAATCATGCCAAAATGTGATTTTCTTTGTATAACAATCATTTTGGAATACAAAAGTGAGTATATAAACTTATGGTGTAAGTTTTTTCCCCAAAATTTGAGTTTTTCCTGATATTCCTCATATTTTCAAGTCAAAGAACAATTTACTTCTAAGAAGACGTATACCTGGAATTGCCTAAACCTAGTTAATTTTGTATGACTCATGATGGTGCTATTTTCTAAACTTCTTTCTTATCATAAAGCTTTCATAACATAAAAAAGGTTTGTCTCTAAATTATTCAGCTGGATCCATTTCTTACCCCAAACTTGCTGAGCAGAGAAATTGAAATAAGAGAGAATTCTGTTTCTACAATGTCCCTTTCCAACTTCTAAAATTTATTTTGTTTCAAGTATTACTGAGTACTTTGTTTGTGACAGACATTGCTAGAAGCTGGATATATAGAGATGAACAGAATACAATAATTTCCTTTCAAATTTTTACAGTCTTGTCTTTCCACATAAACCAATTTGCCTTTAATTGACTAAATATTGCCAAAGGGAAGTTGGGGAGTGCTTTCTGGCAGGAGGTGAATGAAGCCACTTGGATAGCTATAAAAATTCTGTCATTAACATGGACACTGTGGCTATTTCGTTCAGCAGAATTTATGGCTGCTTTGAAGGAACATAGCAAATCCTTTTATCAAAAGACTTGCTAGGAAACTGATAGGACTCTATTTAATAACTAACAGAAACTTCTGGTCTAGGGAAGAGACAGAAATGGTTTGGATAAGAATAAAAATTGAATAAATAAAAAAATATTGTCTTGTAAAGAGATTGGTGGTTCTAAATATCTTTCAGTATTGCTTCAAGTTGCGGAAAAATGCACAATTCTTTTTGTTACACATGATCATGTTTGTTGGTTTCTTTATTTCATTTAAATAAATATAAAAATTGGTATCTTCTTTAAAATAGACTCTGGAAAAAAGTTCATGGTGAAACAGGTTCCAATATTATGATATAATGCATTTCGACCTAAAGTGGAAAGGTCCTTCATTGTTCCCTCATACAAACTTGGATCAGAAAGTCAACATCTTCTTTTTTTTAAGATTTTATTTATTCCTTTGAGATCAAGAGAGGGCAGAAAGAGCACAGGCAGCAGGGGGAAAAGGCAGAGGAAGAGGGAGAAGCAGTCTCCCCACAGAGCTGGGAGTCTGACTTGGGACTCGATCCCAAGGACCTGGAGATCCTACCTGAGTGGAAAGCAGAGGCCCAACCATCTGAGCCACCCCGATGACCCAGACAGTCAAGGTCTTTATCAAGTTGAACACTGATCAAACATTCTTCTATTGCCAGAATGCCATCTTATCTCTTTGACTCTTTGTCTCTTTGGACTCTGACATTTTCCTGCATTAATAGCTTTCTTTTAAAATCTAAATACTAAGGCATGCAGAAACAACTATGTAGAAATTATAAAGACTCTTTTAACTATAGAGAACAAATTGATGGTTACTGGAGGGAAGGTGAGTGAGGGGATGGTCTGAATAGGTGGGTATTAGGGGAAAACTTGTGAGTATTGTATATAAATGTTGAATTACTAGATTCTACACCTGAAACTAATATTACACCGTATGTTAACTAGCTGAAATTTAAATAAAAATTTGGAGATAAATAAATAGAATTGGGGGAAAAATTATGAAGAGTCTTGGGAGATACAAAGAAATATTCACATAGTGATTATTATAGCTTTTTATTTAATTTATACAATAGAAAAAACACTAGATGAAAGCCCCTGGACACTACCCATTGACTAAGAGCAGTGTTTATTAAAGGACTGACCACTTACACATAAGAAATTAGTAGTCTTAATACATACCCAGAAAGAAATCAAGAGACCTAGGGGAAGTCCACATGGACCTCTCTATATATTAAATTAAATTAATAGAGAGTTAAAACAAGGGGGACCTGGGTGGCTCAGTCAGTTAAGCATTCATCTTTTGACTTCAGGTCAGGTCATGATCTCAGGGCCGTGAGATTGAGCCTCATGTCAGGCTCCATGCTGGGTGTGGAGTCTGCTTTAGATTTTCTTTCTCTCTCTCTCTCTCTTCTGAAAAAAAAAAGTTAAAATAAAATATATGTTACTTTAAAAAAAGAAACTTCCACAGAAAAAACAGAATATAATATCCTGAACTTTACTTTGACTCTTCTAAAAGCTTTCCAGTACCATGCCAAACTATATTGGACCCTAAAAAACAACAAATCAACCAACAAAAATACCCTGAAAAATGTTTGCTGTTATATAAATGTGTTAACATATTTTAGTTGATAAGTTTGTTTTCAGATCATTAGTTTTAAAATATTAAAAAGTATAAAAGTAGGGATATTAAAATTCCTATTATCAAGTTCTAGATATTTTATTTATACTGAAGCAAAATTATTTTAATTTCACTCTTGATTTCAATAGGAAGAAACTCAACAATAAAATATTTTAAAAATCTACACTTTTCTTTATCTCATTTGCAGTTGAGAGAATTTCCATTTAGGCAATTTATCATAATCAAATGATGATAATGATTTTAATTTATTTTACAAATTAATATCACTTCATATCTAAGCTAATGGGATGCAACTAACTGATATTTAGAGGAAAATGTTTAGCCTTAAATGTTTATGCTCCAAAAAGAAAAAAGGGATTAAAAAAATAATTGAGCTCATTATCTTTATTAAGACATTAGAAAAAGAGCAACAGAACAAATTCAGATAAAGAGGAGATAATAAAGATAAGAGCAGTATTTAATGAAATAAAAAACAACATACAATAACAAGGGTTAAAAGTCACACATTCATTTAGAAAGAACAATGTGATTTTTTAAATGGTAATTTAAAAACTTTTACTGTAATTTTAAAAATCTGTTTAAGTTAAGCACACAAAACTAAAGTGGTTTCCCACAGAAAAATAAAATAAAAAGTAAAATAAAAGAGTCTAAATAATTTCAACACAATTTTATAGAATATTAGTTTAAAAATATTTTTTAAATGAAAGGAAAATTTACTGAACAATATAAATATTTTTATGCTAGGATGCCTGGGTGGCTCGGTGGGTTAAAGCCTCTGCCTTCAGCTCCGGTTCCATGATCTCAGGGTCCTGGGATCAAGGCCCGCATAGGGCTCTCTGCTCTATGGTGAGCCTGCTTCCTCCTCTCTCTCTGCCTGCCTCTCTGCCTACTTGTGATCTCTCTCTATGTCAAATAAATAAATAAATTTTTAATAAATAAATAAATAAATAAATAAATACCTTTATGCTAACAAATTTCAAAACAACTATACACATCCTTATAAAAATTTTATTTGCCTAAACTGAGTAGAGAAGACATAAAATATATCAATCATACTCTAGATTTTAAAGAAATTGAACCAAAAGCTGCAGCTGAATGACTTCCTCACCTAAAAAAACACCAGAACCTAGGAATTCAATTCCAAAGAGAAGTGAGTTCTTATATCCACCCAAAAACATATACAAAAGTTTAATCATATTTTTATTAATAACTGTCAAATCTAGAAGCAATTTGAGTGCTCATGAGCACTAAAATGGTAAATAAAAAGATAAGACGGTTAGGTATTTTAGGCAAAGAAAACATGAGAAATAGAAGAGAATATAGAGAGTTAGGAAAGACACACATAGAGGAGAATCATAAATATCATATTAAATAGGTTGACCTTTTTACCAAAAGAAGCACTGACACACTTAAAGCAAGGAAGAACTATGATCAGGTCAATACGTCATTTTTTAAATTTAAATTCAAGTCCGTTAACATTTAATGTAGTATTGGTGTCAGGAATAGAATTTAGTGATTCATTATTTGCATATAGCCCCCAGTGCTCATCCCAACCAGCAGTCTCCTTAATATTCACCCCATTTATACCCCCAATCCACCCATCTCCCCACCAACAACCTTCAGTTTGTTCTCTATATTTAGGAGTCTGGTTTGCCTCCCTCTCTGTTTTTATCTTTATTTTTCTTTTGCTTCCCTTATGTTCATTGTTTTGTTTCCACATATGAGTGAAATCATATAATATTTACCTTTCTCTGACTGACTTATTTCACTTAGCATAGTGCATTTTAGTTGCATACATATTGTTGTTATGGCAAGCTTTCATTCTTTTTGACCGGAGATTAATCCCATTGTGTGTATTTATCCATTCATCAGTCAAAATCTGTCATTTACAAGGAGGCTATAGCCACAGAGAATAAAATGGGTTAATATGAAAAGTACTATTCTCTATTTAAGAGTACTTACATGATTGGCCCCTCCATAGCATTTAGAAATCTACTTAAATTTAACTTCTTAGGCTTTTCTTAGATTTTCTTTTTTTTTTTTTTAATGATTTTATTTATTTATAGACAGAGAGAGAGATCACAAACAGTCAGAGAAGCAGGCAGAGAAAAAAGGGGAAGCAGGCTCCTCGCTGAGCAGAGAGCCTGATGTGGAACTTGATTCCAGAACCCTGAGATCACGATGCGAGCTGAAGGCAGAGGCTTAACCCTCTAATCCACCCAGGTGCCCTCTTAATTTTTCTAAAATAAGTACCAGTCTTTTATCCAATTTGTCTCTATCTCTCTTGTACTCCTGATTTTTAAAATTTCTCATCATTTATTGAAATTTATTATGTATTTGTTTTTCTTTTTTTTTTTAAAGATTTTATTTATTTATTTGACAGAGAGAAACACAGCCAGAGAAGGGACACAAGCAGGGGGAGTGAGAGAGGGAGAAGCAGGCTTCCCAAGCAGGGAGCCCGATGTGGGACTCGATCCTGGGTCTCCAAGATCATGACCTGAGCAGAAGGCAGTCGCTTAACCAACTGAGCCACCCAGGCGCCCCTATGTATTTGTTTTTCTACTGTCTCTGCTGAGATTTAAGATCTGTGGAAGCTGACTCTTTATTGGTCTTTCTTTGTTGAATCATCAACACTGAGTACAGTGTTAGTGCACAGTTGTTATTCAATGAATATTTGTTATATTAGTTAAAAAGTGAATAACAAGAGTATTGCATTATATTTGAGGTAGAGATGAGCTTTTGTAGATGAGACTTCCATGCCATTTCTCTACCTGCAGACTGCACAATTAATTCATACTGACTTTTAATAAATGACACAAGTAACATAGGTAATGTAATAAATTCATAATATACATTACCTATACATAATATACAGTAAATATACATAATAAAATAATATATAAGTTATATATACATATATAACACTGAAGATCTGGGAAAAACCATCAGAGTTAAACTGTCAAGAACATTAAACAAAGTGACTATTTCATTTCAGAAATTATGATAGGGAGCAAAAGCTTTGATAAAGTCAGACATGTTCCCTTGTATTTGGGAAAGCTAATCTTATGAATTCATATAAAACAGAGATATGGTTTTTATTACACGGCTCTGAAGAGATGATAGATTCCATTAGAAAGCTCTCATAACAACAACCCTGACTATATATATGTTTAATGATACACTACAAATTATATCAAAGGGGAGTTAGGGAATGTGAATAAAGAACCATGTTTCCTTCATTCATTCAATAAATAATTGAGTGACTGCTATATGATGAACACTGTGTTTAGGACTATTGACATAGTGCCTCTTCTCATAGAGTTTATGCTCTAGTGGGAAACACAGAGAAGAGTACAGACAGTAAAATAATCATGTCACAAGTGCTGTGTCAGGGTGAAGTTAATGATAAATGGTGCATGCGCCAACTGTGTTACCTGGACTTGAAGGGAAGATATCCTTGGTAAATGAGTTTAATGAGGTTTTTTTTTTTTAAAGATTTTATTTGTTTATTATATTATAGAGAGAAACACAGCCAGAGAGGGAACACAAGCAGGGGGAGTGAGAGAGGAAGAAGCAGGCTTCTCTCCAGGCAGGGAGCCCAGTGGGACTCCTTTCAGGACCCCAGGATCATGACCTTAGCCAAAGACAGACACTTAATGACTGAGCCACCCAGGCATCCCTAAATGAGAGTTTGAGGAATAAGTAAGAGTTATACAAAGGCTGGAGAAAGAGTGTTCTAAGAGGAAGAAACATTAAGTTCATGCCCAGAAAATATGTTTTCAAATGATATTCCAAGGATCTCAGATTGTTTTTAAAAGTATGTACAAGTAATGGAATCAAGGACATAGTGAAGTTCAGTGTAAATACAATTTTTATTATAGAATAAAAAGTAAAATGAATGGATTGATTAAAACAAAAATCTAATGGTGGCCAATAGGGGCTTCTTCATTTGTAGTTAGAGTTAAAGAAAGAGCAAAGGGTGGAGAAACCTGATGATGGAGACACATTATTGAATACTGATACAGAGAAGGATAAAGTTTTGCTTCTATCATAAAGAGAAAAGTCTCCACAAAGAGAAAGTGGAAAGACAAGAATAAGCAGCTTTTGGCTAAGGGAAAAAAAAAAAAACCAACAACAACATAAGATGGGTGAAAATACACTAGAGCGACTTCTAGATTTAGTAAATGTATTCAAATCTCCTGGTCCGTTCTATATTCTTGTCATTGCCACTAAGATTCAACAGAGCAAGAGTTACAGCATGTGTGACTGCTCATTAAAAAATAACCTTCAGCTAGAAAGACACTCTATTCAGCAAAATTAATCAGACTGTCCTTGAAATGATCATATATTTCTGTCTTTTGGTACATTAATTAGGATTGCTGTCAGGGAGATAGGGGTAAGGTAGATCTTGGTGGGTAAAGAGACGGAGAAGGATTTACAAAACTTGGGCATGGTATTGGTAGACCTTTCTTTGAGAGAATGGAAACATTTTTCATTTTATTTTTTATATTGATTAAAAGTTGGTAGTTTTACAGTTCAGCACAACAAATAATTATGTAACATTTCCAGCTTATGCAGCCAATTTCATGTATAATCGAAAAATTTTAGGTATGAGTTCAGCATAATGGTTGTGTGTGCAATCCCTGGACCCAGAATGTGTAAGTTCAAATATAACTCCTCCTCTTTCTGTGTGACCTTCGACAAGTTCAGAGTCAGTGAATTGATTTCCTCAACTGGAAAAATGGACCAATGATGATAAGTATCAAGAATATTTTCACAGGTGCTGGCAGAAGACATGAAATTCTTGGGTCAGAGATGAGGGACTCTATTTCTCAGGGCACAGGAAGCGGTATGAGCTGCATGTTCCCATAGATTTACCTTGGGACAACACAGCAATGGGTCCAGGTGAATGCTATGAACACAGAAGTCTATGTCACAACTGAGGAACTCTAAGCTTGGGAAATCCCTCCATCTTAAAGAGGATTGCTAGAAAACCTGATCATTCAAGTTTTACTGAAATGAAGAAATTGTTTTTATTATTCTGGACAGCAAATAAATCTACTCTCTACTTGTGAAGAAAACTATCTCTATCTCCTAAGAGTGTTTTCTACACTAACATGCAAATACAGTTTGGAACAAAAGCTGTCACCAGACATGCACAAATGAGAGAACCACAGAGAAATATTTCTCAATATGTCCCATAGGTTTACTGAAAAGATTATATAAGTTAATGAGTATTAAGCATCTAGAACAGTGCCCAATATAGACAATTTTATGTAAGTAAACACTACCACTACAATAACCCAGGTTTGTCTAGATATTACTTTGAGACACTGGGAAAAGCAGAGCACATTCCCCAGACTGCATATGCTATTAGATTTCTGATAGACAGTATACTCCCTAGAATATATCTTTTATTTCTTCTGCTCAGGTCTAAACTTGCTTAAAAAAATCTCTGAAGTTGACCTAGAATACATAACTATAATCTTAATAGTAATAGTAATGGAAAAAATATATACTTTTTAGGCTAGATTTTGTTTTTAAGCATTTTACATACATTATCATATTTCATTCTCAAAACAACCTTTTCAGAAAAATACTGTGTTTGGTTTTTTTTTTTTCATTTTCTAGGTGATGAAGTTGAATCACAGAGAAGAAAAATAACTTCCCCTTAGTCTATTGATGTTAAATGTGGTGTTTATCAGGTTTATCCACTGTACAATTGATATTTTTCCCCCTTTCCATACTCTACTCTTTGGAAGAATGTCACAATGCACAGCCCACACTTAATGCATAATGAAGTCATGTTTCATTTTTTTAAAGGTGCGTTATGTACATGAATTATTTAAATTTCTTTGTGTGGAAAACTTGTCTATTCTCTCTGTCTATTTGTTTGTTTAATCATGTGTCAGTGTGGTCCCATGGTCATCTATTTTTTATTTTGTATTGTGATGTGATTCTACTTTATTGTGCCGCTTGCATTGTTCCAGCTCTAGTCATTGCGAGTTCTTTCACCTGTCTCTCATATCAGTATTTCTTTGACATACCCTCGTCATTCTGCGGTTTTTGTTTTCATTTTATTTTGTTTTTTAAGTTCTCACTTACTTTTTAGTACTACAAGCTGCTCTCGGTTTATCATGTGCACCTATTCCCCAGTCGTATCATTAGTCATTTCTCCCAGAAGCCCTTGTTTCTTTTATTGGACAATGGTATCATAAAACAAGAGCTAAGAGCTGGGTGTTAGGTGTGCTCAGTGCCACTGCATACGATTACTTCTATACTCTTCTAGCTAAGAGAGCAAGGAGGCAGTGTGACTTCGTACTGACCCATGTACATACACATATTTTTAAATATTTTTATGTGTAACCACCTGTATCTATACTAAGTTAAATATGAGTTAAAACTGATGTCCCCAATGCCAATCAATTATCACAGTGACCAGTCTAGTCTCTTCTTGCTTGTCTGTACCCTTCCTCTCCATCAGTGAAAGACCTGGTTTCCATCACATGGCATCAATTTGATGAATAGCTTATTCAGTATACATATATAGTGGTTGCAGAATCATTATCCTATACTCTATGGGAAACAATTTTACCAATTAGAGGATAGTGTTTAAGTATACTTCCCTCTGCCTTTGCTTTTACATATTTTACAAATTTCCAGTTACTTAGGTCAGTATCTTATTCCTTCATTCCATTTGGTGAGTTTGTTTCATATATTTGTAATACTCCTAGGTCTTTTTTTAAAGTTTATTTATTTATTTATTTATTTATTTATTTATTTATTTATTGGGGGGTTAGAGGCAAAGGAAGAGGGAATCTCAAGCAGACTCCGGGCTGAGCATGGAGCCCAACAGGGGGCTCAATCTCACCACCCTGAAATCATGACCTAAGCTGAAATCAAGAGTTGGAGGCTTAACCGACTGAGCCACTCAGGTGCACCACACATTTAGGTTATTTTATCACATTATGCATTTCATCCTGAGATTACTTTGCCTCTTAAATGTTTTCTTCTAAATTTGTTTTTGTTTCGTTAGCAGGCATTTAAATTATTCTTTGTGCTATAAAGCTTTCTAATTTCTGACAAATGCTTAGTATTTATATTCATAAATTACATAATCATATACAAAAATTTGACTACCCTAAAAACATCCCATGTGATCCATGTATGAAACCACCCTGTTATCCAAAATCACTGGCAATAAGTGGAATGTTTACTTCTTATCTCTATAGTTATGTCTTTTCTAAAAATATCATATATTTGGAATCGTACACTGTAGATTTTTAAGACAGGATTTTTTTCACTTACTATGCATTTAAGTATTATTAATGTCCTCTGTATTTGGATAGTTCATGTCTATTTCTAGATGAATAATATCTCACTGTACAAATATACTACAGTGATTTATTCATTCACCTATTGAAAGATATCTTGATTGCTCCCAAGTTTGTGATTATGACTAAGGGTGCTATAAATATTCAAATTCAGGTTTTTGCATAGACATTTCTCATATCAGTCGACTAAGTAACTAAGACCATCATTTCTGGATCAAAGGTTTAATACTGTATTCCACATTCTTGCAAAACATTATTAATGTTTTGGATATTAGCCATTCTAATAGATATGTAGACATATTCATTGTTGCTTCAATTTGCTATTCTCTAATGACAAAGTATATCAAACATCTAATGTGCTTATTTAACATCTGGATATCTTCTTTGCTGAGATATCTGTTCAGAACTTTTGAATTGAGTTTTAAGAATTATTTGCATATTGGGGGCACAATTATCCACCAAATATGTGTTTTGTAATTATGTATTCTCTTTCAGTTGTAGCTGTCTTTTCATTCTCTTTAGTGTGCGTTTCCCAGAAAACTTTTTAATGTATTAAAATCCAAATTATCAACTATTTTTCATGGATGCCATGGATGCTGTATTTTAAAACTAATCACAAAACACTTGATTAGTTCCCATATTTTGTCCTAGAAGTTTTATATTTTCCACTTAGATCTATGATCTCTCTGTTTTGACTTAAGTTGTGTGTACGATGCAAGGTCCCTTTCTAGGTTCTTTTCCCCCGGCCCCCATTTAGATGTCCAGTAGTTCCAATACCATTTCTTGAAAATATCATCCTTAGAATAAAAAATATATAAAAATAAAAAATAAAAAAATAAAATTTTAATTTTAATTTTTAAATTTTTAAAAATTTTTTAAAAAGGGATGCCCGGGTCGCTCAGCTCTTGTGTCTGCCTTCTGCTCAAATCAT